>VYZS01095632.1:0-68547 GCA_013400695.1 Neodrepanis coruscans | reverse complement strand
GCGGGGGGCCGGCGCCCCCTCCGCCCCCCCCGTTTTCCCCCCTCCCCTGCCGGGCTGTCCCGCCGAGCCGTCCTGGTCGAGGGCGCAGGCGGCGCTGAGGGCCGCGGCCAGCAGCTCCATGGCCGGCGGCGGCAGGCGGCTGCCCAGCAGCTCCGGCGGCAGCGGCGGCGGCGGCGCGGGGCTGGGGGAGCCCGGGCGGTTGCCACGGTAACTGGGGTAGGAAGGGAGCAGCCTGCGCGGGAGGGAGAGGGGAGTTGCNTTGTGCCAGAAAGGATAAAACGTATCCCAGCTGACTCGGTCTAAAAGGTCTATTCATATGTCGGTAAAGAGCTTACAATGGGTAGAGAAGTGACTTAGATGAGAGTGAGGGAGAGAAGCTATGCCAAAGCCTCATCCAGATGGAGCAGGAGATTGCCACAGCACAGGACAGGTAACAGACTCAAGGTTAGGGAACAGGGTTTTGACATGTTGAAAGGACAACAATACATCTGGGAACTGAATGAATGTGCAGAAAGAAGCTGTTAAATGTTGCATAGTTGAATGTGACTCATATGGATATAATGATTTAGTAAATGAACAAGTACAAAATGTCAGAGACCTGTACAAGCTCCCTTCATTTCTTACTGCCCCAACCGCCCCTACTGGTTACCCTACAGGTTAACCCTGTGGTCAGAGCATTAGTTTGGTGTTATCTGTTGACTTTAGCATTTAAGGCTGATCTTCCTAAGGTGTGGTTACACAGTTTTTATAGCATGTAACAGACTTTTCCCTTTCTGTTTATTCCATTTAATTTTGCTGTCACAGTCTCCCTTGCCAGCTCTCTCAAAACCTGGGAGGGTAATTGAAAAACTAGTTTCTAATTGTGGAAATCCTCGCCTCAGAGAGTTAGCAGCGCTCTTAAAGTAATCGTTATTACATTGAAAGCTGTGCAAAATCTCAGGAGGCCCAGAGACGTTTCCTCTGAAATTCTCCGCTCCAGTTTCGAGCGACAAGTCCACTGATGCCTCAAAGGCAGGAGGGAGGGAAGGGAGTGAGTGTTCTCCAGCCATTTGATGTAACATCTCTGTTAGGGAGAAATGTAATATCTCTGGTTGTCAAAACCTTTCTCCTCTGTGAAGATACAACAGACCTATTTGCATTTACACTGATGTGTGCAGAGCTTTTGCACAGCTTCTCTCTAATATACAACATACAAAAATATATACGAATATAGCAACTGGGTTGCTTTGAACTCCTGCTGGTTTTAGTATTTTTATCTCATCTATTAGCTGCACTATTTACTGTCCCAGTAAACTGACAATGTTTTGACACATCTCCCTCAGGAGATTAGTATCTACACAGCCAAAAGCAGATAACAGATTTGGCAACACCCATGCAAATTGTTCACCTTCCTCCAGAAGGCCCCAGACTCAGCTGGCTTGTCTGACAGATGCTGGTACCTGTCACACCAGCCTCCTTCCCCAGCACCGTCCCAGTGGCATCAGGCACACCAAGAATCAGTCTTGCCTGCCACAACCTGCCACCAAACAGCAGAGACAGCGTAAGAAACCTCCTCGTTCCTGCCAGGGAGGTTTGCTTTGCTGTTCATGAGAATTACCTACCCAATTTTCCCATGCTAAGTGCTACATTCCTGTCCTTCAGATTCAAGTATGTTTGTTTCGTTTCCTGAAACTCAGCAGGACTGTTTAAAAACAAAGCTCCTATACTTCCACCACAAACCCTGCCTCGCAATGGGGTTTAATTTTGCCACTGCCCAAATACCTCTGAGGAATGTCACGATTCTGATGTGGGAAACCAAGAAACAAGCTGTGAAGGTCCTCTCCACATCCCACAAAAATAATTAAAAAACTCCCCAAAACCACAAGAGCCAAAGCATAACAGTCCTCTCCCCCACAACCACGCAGAGGTCAATAACCTCAATTTTGCCTTTTTAGAGACCACAAATGATAAAATCACCTACTCCTCCGTTGCAAGTGCTATGCCATCAGCTGTTACATCGAATAGATGCAAACCCCAGTGCACACAACTGATGTCCAACAAGATGAATGACACAATACTTTAGTCTTATGTCTTTTAAGTACACAAAATCGTATTTTAGCAGAAAGTTTGGGGTAGCCTTAATGATTAGTTGTTTCATAATTACAAGAAGTAATCGTTACGAACGGGAATCAGGCTGCTCAGCAACAGCATTAACCTCCCGACAGGCACCCCACACACCTGATGCCCCTAAAGAAGGCAAAAGGCCACAATAATGATGTTTTACACCACAGCGAGGGTGTTCCCAGCAAGGACGGGGAGCGGGGGTTCCGCAGCCCCTTACTCGCTCGAGGCTCCCTCCGGCCGTGCACCGCATGGGTTTAGGTCTGGCTTTGAGGGCTCAGGACTGGGTTTAGAGGCTCAGGGACAAATGGCCCGGCCGGGCTTAGGGCACGTCTAGGGGCTGCCGTGCTGCCAGCGGGGCGGGGAGCGCCCGGAGCGGCGAAGTTGTGCGAGAGCGCAGCGGCGGCCGGACAGCGCGCCCGGCTCTGCCGGCGGGCACGGCTCCTTACCGATGTGCTCGATGAGGTGCCTCCAGGAGTCGGCCGTCATGGGGTGTGCGGGCGGCGCCTCGGCGGCAGTGGTCTCCTCAGCGGCGGCGGGGGGGTCCCTGCGGGAGGCGGAGCGAGAGCCCTCAGAGCCGCGGCGGGACAGCGGCGGGACAGCGGCCCCTCCNGAGACCCTCTGAGCCCAGAGACCCCCTCACAGCCTCTCCTCAAATACCGCCCACCCTCTGCACCTCAACCTCTTCAGAGGCTCCCCGCTCCCCTCAGAGCTTCCCCAGGGCTCTCCCCAAAAATCTTTGGAGAGCTCCCTCAAATACCCTCAGAGCCTCCCCTCAGACCCCCCATCAGGCATCCACAGGGGCTCTCCACCAAAACCCCTACAGAGCCCCCTCAGAGCCTCCCCACAGATCTTCCCCACAGAGACTCCATCAAAATCCCCTCAGAGCCTTCCCTCGGGCTCCCGCAAGCTCCTCAGAGCCATTCTAGCCCCTTGCAGCCCCTCTCCTCGTTCCCAGATCTCTCCCAGGGCTCCACAGAGCTCTGCCAGATCGCAGCGGAGCTCCCTCAGCCTTCCCCAAATCCCCCCCGAGACCCCTCAAAGCCCGGCAGAGTTCACAGCCCCGCTCCCTCGGAGCCCCTCGGAGCTGCCAGCTGGACCCAGAGTTCTCCGCCAGCGCCTCAGAGCCCTCTCCGCAGACCCTTTCAGCGCCTCCAAAATCTTGTCCGAGCTCCCTCAGACCATTCCGGTGTCGCGTCGTTGCTCCCCTCTCAGAGCCCCCCACCCCGTGCCCGGCGCCCCTGCCCGCAGCCTCAGCCCCCCGCTCCCCTCCAGCGCTCCAACGCAGGTCCCACCTCCGCCGGGAGGCTGATTCCCTCCTCCCCAAAGCCCCCGCCAAAAGGCAGCAATCCCTGCCCCAGGGGTTCCCCACCTTCACAAGCACCCCTACCTCCATCCCCCCTGCTCTCCTGCAGAGAGGCTCTTTCCTCAGATGCCGGGAAGCCCCTTCTCCATCCCCGCCTTTCTCCCCAGCAAGGCACCCTCCCCCAGCGAGCACCCACACACCTCATCCCACCACCTGCACCAGCCCGGGCCCCTCCGTGCACGGCCGCCCCACAGCGGGCGGGGGTCGTGCCCTGGCACTGACCTGTCCTCCCTCAGCCCCGGGGCGCAGCGCTGCCCCCCATCCCCTGCACCTCTCTGCCTATGTGCGGCTGGCGCCGGCTTTGAGGGAGAAAAAGGCGTGGGAGAGGGGGGCTCTCCTGAACTGCTTCCAGATCTGGTGCATATGGTGCATTTCTTCTCCAGGAGCGAAACCCTGAGATGAAGGAATGTAACTGGGAAACTCAGCCTAATCCCTCCTGCCGGGAAGCGCACCCCTGATTACCCCACAGGATTGGCCGCTATCCGCCTCTCCTCCTCCGGCAGGGCTTCGCACCCGCTCGGTCATTCCCCCGTCTCCCTTTCCTTAGCGTCGCTACTTCCATAAGGATATCTTGCCTCGTTTAGGCAGTAAGTATCTCAGTACTCAATGATCTATATCTGTCTTCGTTCAGGTAATTGTTTTTCCGCCTCGGGGATAAATCCTCTTGAGCTCCATAGTAGGGTTACACCCTCGGATCAGTTCGAGTGCTTGTGGACAGGTTGGGTGCAGCTCTTCCCTACACGTTAATAACTCTCAGCCAAAAAAAACGTCATCTGCACCACATTGCAACTGAGGAGTTAACAGAGGGAAAATGCTCAGCTATTCCTTGTGCTCACTTTTTCCCTGTTGCATAAATAACCGTGATTTTTTCTGTACATGATAAGGTAATTTATGTAACAGCATAAAAATCTGTGTGTTGGTCTGTATGTGCAAAATTGTTCCCTTTTTAACATTTTTATGTTGGTTTTACTAATTGATATGTCAGGATAGCTTCTAATCAGCACATGACAGTATGTCCAGAAAAAGTCCTTCAGCTTATGTGAACTAGATCTAGATCTGGCACACTGGAGAGCTCAGTCATTAAGTCATTAAGAAGCAGAACAACAAAAAAAAAAAAAGAAAGAAAAACAGCTGGAAATGTCATTGAGGGCTCAGAGAAGGCTGTGAGCCCAGTCCCTGTCCAGTCCCGGAGCAGGAGGTCCAAAGGACCAGACAACTGAAAAGAAACACCAGGGTGAGAGTGAGAGCTGGAGCCTGTTCTGTACTTGAAGAGGAGAGCCTGAGAGCTGGGGCTGATGGTCATTGGGCAGATGGTCAATACAGGATGGAAGTGGGTTATCAGCCATTAAACACTGGGGATTAGGGGTTTGGGGAGACCAGGTGAGTGAGGGGGCGGCCAGAGCCTTGTGGAAGGGATAAAGCAGCAGAGGTTCTGCCTAACGACTGATGTTTTGGTGGCTTCCTGCCAGGACAAGAATATTGTCAAGGGTTTTGGTGAGTGAGTGGGATGCTAAAAAGCTGCTTTCTTAGAAAAAGGGAGCCTCTTCGTTATCCTGAATTCTGGAAAACCAGATAAGCTGTTTACTGTCTTCTAAAGGGAAGGGCCAAGCACAGTTTAGAGTTCTCTCCTTTATGCAAAGGAAAATAGGTGCATAAGCTCTTATTGCTAGACACTGCTAGAATGAATATATTTATAAATATAACTCTTGGGTGTATTTATTAAGAAAAAAAATTCTTTCAGAAGTATGCTTTAAGACTTTGACAGATTCTAACCCCTCACACTGCTTCCTCCCAAGGGTTAAATCTGTTGCAAATTGAAATTTCTTTTTAGAAGTGTCTGGGTCATACTATGAAAAACATTCAGAAACGGGAAGCATCTTTTCATGATCCCATAACTGTCTGTAATTGGATCCTGCCTGTCTTCCCTTTTCCGTCATTTCTTCCTTCATAATTTCACTTCTGGTCCGAGCTGAAAACCTGAAAATATCACTGAAAACACGAAGGATAATAAAAACGACGGAAGCTCTGAAGAGGTGAGAACACAGCTGCGAGTGAAATGCCCCCTGTGGCCATGGGAGGCCGCAGCAGTGTATTTGTGTCTCAGAGAGCTGTTTCACTGCGTAGCAGTGACCAATACTCTTACTTTTCCTTCCTTTAGAACTTTTTCCTTTTTTAATTGCAGTTTGGTCTTTCAAAGATGTTGCTCTATCTTGCTTTCCAGCCTTATTCTTGTACTTCACGCTGACACACAGAGAATGTCCTTAAACAACAAATGTGTGAGAAATACTTTTTCTCCGGGTGAAGCGACAGAGTGTTCCCAGTGCTCTTGGGAACAAAAAAGTGATATTTAGCAAGAAAGAGATATTTTTGTCCTGCGATTTTCTAAATCTTGCTTTTCTGTACGGGGACAAACCAGAGAGCTTTTAAAGTTTGTCATGCAAACTAAAGGCAGGCAGGCAAGGCTTCTGGTGACAGAGATGTTCATGCTGGTCATGGGGGATCCAGGCTGGAGTCATGGCTTTGTCATTCCCTCACATCCCACACGTTACTGCCTGTTCCAGGGCACGTTGGTCTCTCTTCCTGGAACTGCTCTGCTTTCTCTGGTCACTGGGAAAGGTGCCTGAACATGGTGAATGCCTTATTCACCAAATACCACTTTAAGTCAGTTGACACTGAACTATTTCTGTGAAGTAGAGTCTTTCCAACGTAACCACCTCTTTCTTCCTCCCTACTTCCACAATTATTAAGTCTTTGTGTGCAGTTTAAGCTGACCCAGCTGCTCAATTCCACTCCTTATTCAACCTCCTGAGGCAGATTTCTACCTCTGCTGCTATGCCAGCTCTCACTCAAGCTTGTCTCATTCTCAGTGAGCAGGTTTGGGCATCTTAACTCCTGGAAAATGATTCCTTTTTTTTTTTTTGGTAGAACTAGTTTTGTGTGTGTGTGTGTTTATTGTCTCAGTACAGGGTGAGCTCAAAGCAAGTGCCAGTAGAGCAGAGGTGGCAGACATGCAGATGGATGACAGGGCTGTGGCAGTGCCACCTTGGATCATTTTGCACTGCTGTGGAACAGCAGGCTCAAGCTTGGAGAGGTTCCTACTCCACCTAATCTTAGCCATCAGGTAGGAGTTTGGAGGGGGTTTTCTTTTTTCTCTCATTATAGCAACAAAGAATTTGATCCAGAGCCTAAAAAGCTTTCCCCCAGTTATCAAAACCTCCTGATGACAAACCAATTTTCTCACCAAAATCCCTTTAATTCATTCTAAAATTTCCTGTCTGGTCGTAGGGGGAAAGAAAGAATTTAACTACTAGAACAACATCCATTAAAGCAACTGGTTAAAAATCCTTCCCCAGCACTGCACAGGCAGTGCTGCATGACCTGTGCTCTTGTTGGTGACAGAAGTCATACAATGCCCCAGCAGACCAAATCCCAGTTCTGTCCTTGGAATTCTGATCATCCCCAAGCATACAGGCACTGGAAGTGATCCTTGGTGGCCGTGCTCTGTTGACATGGAGCATCACCATGGCTCAGCTCCCTGTGGGCAAAGGGAAGTGGGTTTGAGCTTGCCTATGGTCTGCAAAGAAGGGGTTCATGTGGTTGCAGACTGTTCCCAGCTTCACCCTACTGCTGCTGGAAAAGACTCAAAATGTTGGCTGACCTGGTCCATGGTTGTGTTAAAATGTGCTAATTGGTGTGAGTTTAAAATTAGTTTATTATAATTATCTCATTTAAGTTATGCTTGGGGGATGAATTTCCAACCTTGGTTTGTGTTTTCAGGCACTAATAATTTTGAAAAATGAGTAATCATTTGAATTAAAATTTATTATGTGCATTTAAGCTCACAAGCAACCCATAGCTGTGCAAAGAGCTTGTTTTCAAAGGAAAATTAAATGCATTTTCTAAATGTTCTCTCACAGTAATTTTTAGAAATTAGACCTCCTCTTCTAGAAACTAAAAAGAGAAGAGGCAGTCCAGCAGATCTTATTCATGAAAATTTTCCCCAAGCCTTCTAGTCAGTGGGAGTTTCACACCAAGAAAGGCCACAAGATGAGGTAAGAAGCGCTGTTTTAATCTGAAGTAACCAAATTTATGGAGAAGTGTGAAGTTAGTAATAGATTTCAATAATGTTATACCTAGTCAAGGATATTTTCATACCTCAGGATCATTCAGGTTCCCTTTGTTCATGTGTGGTTTTTAGCAATGATTTTGGCAATGGGTGTGTCTGTGCAATTTTTGTTCCTGATTTTTGACTTTCTAATGGTAGATAAGTGGAACTCCTTATCCCTGGTAGTCTTAGATCCTAAAGGATAGGTGCATATTTGTTCTCCTGAACCTCCTTAAGCTTTCATTAAAATACCTTAGTTATATCTGTTGAGGCTGGCAGCCTTACCAATAACTAAAAATGCTCAGAAATTCTGTTTATGAAATCCTTACCTTTAGATGCTTCTAACCTTTTGATACTCATAATCATCAGGGTTACATTTTTGCTAATGACCATCTCCCATTAAAAGTTATTTTTTATATATTAAAAATAATTAGCAATTTCTTAGACTTAGGAAAATATTATTGGATAATAAAAGGAAAACAGAAAAACTTGTTCTGTCCTTTCATAAGCTTTGGTTTCTGTTGATAAGGAAGTTGAAATTTGGGGTTTGCCAGGGTTTTGTCTTTGCCACACTCATGAAAATTCATAGCATTATAGGCCCTTTTCCACTCTCTGCAATACGCACAAATTTCAGACTTAGATTTTAGCACCTAAAATCACTGGGCTACAGCCCATGGAGAGAACAAGTCCTCTGCTGAGGGGATCTTTTCTGATACTGTGGCTGTAAAAGCTGCCTGGTCCAGTTCTAGGCACTTTGAATAAAGGCCTCATTAGGTATAAACAAATATTTACATACCAATATATAAATAAAGCCCTTTCTGTGGTATCCTCAGTGATCCTTGTGCTGGATCCAGTCAGCATGAGGAGAGAAACATGGGAAGGAAGGGGTCTACTTCTGGACCAGGAGACTGCTGTGAAGAGAGGAACTCACCCACAGCTGGATGCTTCAGGAAATGGTGAGTTGGAAGTGGCTGTAAAATCTGGCACTGGAGCTGGGAAGAGGGGTGGGATATTGAGATTGTGTGAGGAGCCAAAGGGTGCAGAGCCTGGGGAACGACAGGAGAACACAGAGATATGAGCTGCAGGAGGGAAGAGAGAGGAATAATGTATCTGAGAAATAGTAGGCTGAGGAAATTGTGTGGGGAATTACAAGTAGAAGCTGATAGAAAAGGAGTGAAACAGAGAGATTAATTGAGGACTGGAGGGGTCCAGATGAAACAGATCAAACCTGGAGGGCAAAAGCGACCTTGCACAGTAAGGCTGGGCTGAAAAATCTGGCAAGCAGAGACTGGGTGGAATAGGTGGGCAGACTGGGACTGGGATCTCCATCAGCTCCATGCTTAATTAGAATTGTGTATGTTGTTGCTTGCTATTCTAAGTGATCCTGTAAAATATGAGATGTTGACAGTAATGACATTTTAATACCTACGGTGGCTATTTTTACTGAAAATGTCTTAGTTTTTAAAATAATTCTGGCAAGTGCAGTTGCTCTTAGACTTTTAAAGCTACAGATTGTACAGAAAAAAAAGGATATAAAAAAAAATTTTCTCTATCTCTAAAAGAGCAAAAAGTTATTATAGAGCAATAAAATTTAAAGATTTGGTCAACAGGTATTTGCACCAGCTATTCCAACTTCACACTTGGAAATTGAAGCACCATTGGCAGCAGAGAGAGAAGAGGTGACTCTAAGAAGTGTATTTCATAAGTAGAAGGAAACTGCACATATATGATAAAGGGCCTTGTGCAATCCAGACCCCAGCTCTCCAGAGGTTTTCCCTGCTTTTCTGGTTAAACCAGGCCATAAAAGCAGTGCCCTCTGCTGCCCAGGACCAAGAGTGCTGGGCTAAGGGTTGCTCACCCAAACTCACACCAGCACCCTTCAGAGTGCTGAGCTATTTCATACGTGGACTGTTTCTCTCTAATATATGTTTGCATGAATTCAAACAAGCTAGATTCCCTCTTCCTGCTGAAGGTGACTATTAGTATTCACTGTTGTAGTGCTTCCGTTCTTTGAGCTCAGATCAAACATAATCAAAAGATTTTTAGATGACTCTCATTTCTCTGAATTGGAGGTTTCATGAGCAGCATAAATAGTTTGTTCTGCACTGGTAGACCAATGATCTCACTGTGAGCTTTGCAAAGTGAAATTTCACACTGAATTTCTCTTCCAGTATATCTAGTGGCCATAATAAAGATATCGTTTTTAGAATCTGACTCGGTGAGAAATGATAGGTAAATAATACTGTTGTGCTGCTGGAATATCTCTATTGTACTAGGAATGAAGTCAGCATCCTATCAGTTGGCAATATAAGGTAGACACTGATTAGTGATCTCCTTTCTAGGGCCTGAAATGACTAATTTTCTGGTCTCTGTGGGAGCTGCTTTCAACTGAGGCTGACAGCTGTGGCAGGACACTCTGGATGGGCAAGTGAGCTGTCAGGAAGCACCTTGTCATGGTAGGAGTTTGGAGCTTTGTACAATGCAGAAGGCTGAGAGGGAGCCACAGGATATTGTGGAGGGCTCTGGAGTGCTTAGGGGGAGCTGGAGATGGCATAGGAGAAAGGTCATGGCGGAAAAAAATTCATTTATGCATAGCTATGCATAAAATTGCTCTTAGGAAGTATCTTATGGGGGGTGCATGGCAGCAATAACATTTGAGGACACCATGTTTTCAAACATCCATGTTCTGAGATCAGTGAATTACTCTACTACTCTCAGAGCTTTGAAAGACACATAGATTTGAATTAAAGTCTCTGAGTACAACTTACAATTCCCTTTCCTGAGCCGTTTACTACATTCCCCAGCTGTGTTTACTTCCTGTCCTGAATTATGCAGCATGGCTGTATGTGAAGTGACACCCCTGCCTGTGAAGAACCCATTTGTGTCAAACCTGCTCTTTATCTTTCTACAAGGAGAAGGGACTGTGCCTGCCCAGCCCTAGCATCCAGATGGTTGCCGTAGGATGCTGCTGACTGTGAAGAGGTGCAGCACTGCTGCCCCACTTGCCCTCAGGTGTGTGGTGGTTCACTCCTGAGAACCCCATGGCCTTCCCAGAGCTGGTCAGAGGTGTCTGTACTGTCCCTTCTGCAGAACTGCCAGCTTCTGCTTTCAGAAGAACTCTTAGCTGACAGGTACCAGATTTATTATTTTGGGGAGAGATTAAATGCATTTCTTGAGACTAATGATAATATTTTAGATGTCTTATCTGCATAATGGCTTTTTTTCAGGAGAAGGGAGATAATAGTGATTATTGTAAATAATGGCAATATCTTTAGGCTGCTTCAGGCTTTCCCAATGCACATTTCTAGTGGTTCTGGTATTAATGACAGCTATTCTTTGGAGAAGGGTAGAGGACATGGGTTGAATTTGAGCTGGAACTCTGGTCCCATTCTCTGTCAAATCTCTGTGCTCAGTTTCAAGAGACCACTGGTGTCACTCAGCAGCATTGACTGCTTTTAGCAGACACATGACTTAGAACCTGTACTGACCTGTCAAGATCTATGCACAGCAGCATCTTTAATAAAACTGACTTCCAGCACAGGCTGATCATTTCCAACTCCAGGGACAATCAGAATTTTAACATTTCAGAGCTGCCTGAGTGTCAGTGTCAGGATGTCAGAGATTGACAGTGATGATTATGCCTCAAGGAGAGGAAGACAGATGGGTTTGACATTGCAGCAGACTGTGGCTGTCTAGTTTCATATGCTCAGTTTACAGCCAGAGGACAATCAGTTTTGGCCAAGGCAATTAATTAATTTAAACCCAACTTGACACTTGGCTAAAATTGTTTTACTGGAGTCCTCTCCATAAGGAAAGGGAAGGAAGGCACTATGCATTGCACCAACACAGCTGGCCTCAGTCACTTGGACCAGACGGTGCAGCATGATGCATGCACCCTCAGAGGGCAAGGGCTTAGTGCTTCCAGCTTGATCTCCAACAGTACCAGCAGGAACTGTCTCACGCTTACACATATAAGAACTGGAGAAGCAGTTTGGGAGAATACCTAGGTCATATTTGAAAATGTAAGCCTAGGTAGCTGCTCTTCTCTTTGCCTGGCTGCAGTGGCAATAGAGCAGGGGTGAGGGTAGATTTATGGGATATATGTACCTTTACAGGTTGTGGGATCAGGGCCTTCTGCTGGACATTGGTTGTTGAGGAATTTAAGTCAAAAAGGGCTACCTCACTGAAAGCCTCTGTTGCTTATCAGTTCTCCAAAGTAAACAGCAAACAGAAAGTAAGAATACTTTAGAAAATACCTTTGTAGCTACTTCTTCAGCTATAAAATCCTGTTTTCCATGTGGGGTTATGTAATAGGCTTCAGGAGAGCCCCTCTATGAAAGCCAACAATGAGATTGCCCTGATGTTGGGATGTTCCATAAGGAAATGCCCACAGGCTCTCTTTGTTCTCTTAACTAGCTGCTTGAGGCAGTCTGCCCATTTTGCTTACACCGCTGGATGATCCTGCAGCACAATTCCTTTTTTTCCATCTTCCCTACTGTCTTCTTGTTCCCTCTTTTTCCTTCACTATCTTCTCCAAACCCACGTTGATAAGACTCTTTGTACTATGACACTAATACCATACAATATGTATCATTAAGCAGCACCACAAGTCAAGGTGAGAAGGGATTGATCAGAGCTACAGCTTAGTCCAGCTGTCCTTCCCAAAACAAGCCTTCAGTGGAGGGACAGTGAATTCCCTCTGAGAGAACCTCCTTACCTTTGGAGCCATAGTTTGTCTAATGTTGTTTCATCAGGGTTTGCTGGAGATGGTGATCCCTTATGAGATAAAACATTCAGAGGCTCTTTGACAGGCTCATTGTTTTTGATTGAACCTGTGACATAAAAGAAAGCCAAGAGGGTGTTAAAACAGTCATTTTTTAAAATTCACTTCTACTGTAGGTCGTGGTTTGCTTACACCAAAGGCAACAGGAAGACCACAGGCACAAAGGTGGTTACATTTAAGCTTTGATTTTCAAACAAGATCAAAGGGTCATCAACTTGCTTTGACATAGCTGCAAATGCAACTGAGAAAAGGTGAAGTTGGATATATGGTATCAATTCTTATGTATGTGAGCAGCCCTCTCATTGCTGCAAACTGGTGATTTTCAGTGCAATCCTTTAAGCAGAAAAGGTTTAGCTGTGTGTGCCTGTGCATGCCAATATTTGGTTTCCCAAGTCAAGGCTTCCTCACTACTCTGCTGTCAGACACACAGTAGATGTTCAGTTTAGTGGATAAATCAAGGTTAGACTTGGGTGAGACAGGAGCTTTACTTCTAATTGCTTCTCCAATTTCCCTCAGATGAACCTCTGATCCTTTCACAGGGAGCCAAAGTTGTATTAAGTCCATGGCTTACTACTGCAGTACTTGGCAGGAGAAGATGCATCTCACTTTTCAAATGAAACCTCCTGTTGTTTGAGGCTTGTTGATGAATGGCCTTGTTTTTTTATTAGAAATATTTTAGTCTAAGTCATAATTCTGTTTGCATTTCGAACTGGTGACAGAACAGTCAGGTCAATGCTCTCACTGAGGCCAGTTTCTTATGCACCTTTTTAATAAATTTTCAGAGACAAGGGGTGGCATCCAGAGTTTTAAAACTTCCCAAAATAGTGCCAAGATCTTATGAAACAGAAGTTTGAGTTATTAACTTCAAATAGTTCATACACTTTCTCCTTTTGTCAGTAGAGATTGCTTCAAAATAGCCCAAATAACTCTTTTTCAAGTTAAAGGAAAACATTTATTATGTTTTACAGCTCCTAGGCTATAAGCCAAAGCTGGGATGGTGCAAAGGGTGCCTATATAAAAGCCTTTCCCTCTGCTGGATTTAGATTACTTTAAATTGGTTTTTTGTGATCTCATTTCTCGAGTCTTTCTTTTTCTCATTTTGTATCCTACTCTGTCTTTTCCCCTGTATCTTTCCCTGTCTTCTCTCCCTCCCCTCTCCTCCCCTCCAGTCATTCCCCAACCAAAACGAGAACAGGTTAACATTTGAGCTTGAGTCACATTCTTGGATAGCTGCTGTTCAAATGGGTTGGAAGGCAAGATAAAATAGCTCACCCATCCCTTGCTTCCATGCACGTCAGCAAATGCTGTCAGAAGTTCCTGCTACAAATGAGGCTGGTGTAGAAGCACCCGCTGTCCAGTTTCAGGGAGAGGGGATGGAATCAGTGAAGTAGAGAGAGAGGGTAGAAGAGCTGTTGACACAATACTAGCTGAATTTAAAGGCTGTGGCTCTGAGATGAACTTGCTACAGTCACCCTGGAGAAAGAGCTCGTGCTCCTAGTCCAGGTCTTGCAGTACAGACTGGAGAGAAGAAATGCTCCCAGTGTGTCTTGCTGAACAATTGCAGTTATGGAAGAAAAAGCTGTATTTGGAACAGATCTTGCTTCAGCAGTGGGAACACAGGGAGAGGGGTGGGAGAGAAGCCCAGGTCAGCCTATGTGCATGCTCTGTTGAGCTGCTAAGAGAAAAGCCCTTCTGTCAGCTTGTCCTTCTTCAATGGCACTGCCAGGCATGGGGGATGTCCTCTTGTGCTGAAGTCCCGAAGCCGTGACGCTGCAGGTGTGTGGAGAAGGTGTGTCCTCCTGTGCTGGTGCTGCAGCAGTGGCAGAACAGGTCGCAGGGGCGAGGGCCTCCTCAGCAGCAGTGGGGACGCTGCGGCACCCAGGGAGCAGGAGAGAGGGTGAGTGTGTGCTGTGCTCACTCTGCAGCCGTGCTCTGGCAGGGTGGTGAGAGGATGACTCTGCTCTGGTCCTGTCTGTACCCGCAGGGTGGAGAGCAGCTCTGCTCTGGCATAGGAGACACTCAGTTTGTCCACAAACCTCATCACAACAGTAGCAGAATGTTAAACAGGAGCTCTTTGCTCTGCTGCTGTCTGTTTGGAAACTTGGAGAAGGGAGGGAACTTTCCTTCTGTCCATGCCACAGGGTTGAATAGGCCTTTATACTGCTGAAATAGCACGGCTGCCTTGGCGAGGCAGGCAGGAGACACCTATTTTCTCGGGGACATTTCCCAAACCTCTTTTATTTTGGGGTAGAGGATGTTTGTTCTTTGTTTTCTTAGAGAACTTGATCTACTTTCAGAGGCTGAAGCAGTGGCTTTACTGCTGCAAAAAAAGCAATAGCTTTCAGTGGCTTGAACATAAGTAGTAGTGTATCATTTTGACACATGCAGCTATCCAAAGTTCAGAGTCCAGTGCATTGATTGTGTTAGATTATACCCTGAAGATAGGATAGGTATCTTTTCTATGAAGGGATTATAAAGTTCAGTTTCTCTGAGTACCTGAGAGATGAAGCAAAGGGTGTTTTCTGTATTCCCAATTCCCAATCACTTTCATTTAGTGCTTAGATTCAAACCACTTAAATTTTCTTCTTGCAGCCCGATTTCCAGCTCTTCTGAGTGTGTTGCAGTAGCTCCTTTCCTGGCTCTCTCTTCTCTTCTCATATCTTTCTTCTTTCACAGACAGCTGCTCAGACGAGGTTCCAGCTCAGTCACAGCCTGGCCTTGCAGTCATTCTCTGTACTGTTCATACTCAGAGAAAGCCAACTCATTCCTTTTCTGCTGAAGCCATGGCTGAATGCATGTGTGTTCTGGATGGTGTTCCTGTTATTTTAGCCTCCTAGTTCAACGGGAGCTTAGGTGTTTCTTACAGATGTCTTCAATGCAAAGTGGCAGCAAATACACTCTCAGAGAAGTCTTGCTTTCCCCTCGTAACAGCCCATTGCAATTTCCTCTGGTTTTGCTGACTGCTTTCTCTACACTTTGCTTACCTTGCCATACAGTTACTTGCATAGGTCTCACTGCTTTCAAATATGTCCTTTTTGTATGCTAAAGAAGTCTCTGCTTCGTTGACAGCTTTGTATCTTCCCCTGTTTAAGTCATTTCTCTCTTCAAGAGCAGATGGGTGGCAGTGCAGAGTCCTACATGTGTTTATATTCTCTGCCATGAGGTGTGTTTAAATGTCCAAGCATTTTACACTTCCATGCTGAGCACAGGGCAGCACCCCTTGGCAGGGGTGTTCTACAGTGACTGCTGAGCTGCTTTCCATCTTCCCTGTCCCTTTGCTATTCCCACTGACCCCTAGAATTCCTAGTCTCACTGGAAAAGGAAGCATAATGCTGTTTGGGTCAGTACTCACCTGTAGCACGCCCCAAGTGCATTGCCTCTCTTGAAGCCTTTCTTTTCCCTCTGTTTGGCAGCCTCATGGATCGGTAGTACCTGGAATTTCTTTGAATGGCAATGTAATGTGTTTGCAAGTCCCCCTCGTGGGTCACTGCATCAGCACCTGCTGACTCTTCCTCACCTTCAGAGACTGACCCCGACTCTCTCAGTACCTGCTGAGAAAGGCCCTGCCAGAGCCCACCAGAGGAGAGCCTGTGGGAAGCTTCTCCCCCATGCTCATCCATGGCTTCTAGATCTTGTCTCTATGGCAACTGAGATGGTGGATCTGCAGCAGAGCAGCAGAACACAGGTAACCTCCACAACTCCATCAGCTTTATCTGCATTAGAGCTGGAGACAGACAAATAGAACACAACAGAACAGGAGAAGAGAGGACAAAGTTCTGATTAGTTCAGAGGCCATAGTCCATCATCTGTTTAGGATTATGGAGACTTTCCAGGACTTTTTGTCAGAGATTATTCTGAGATCATCACTTTACAAGCCTTATTCTAATATCCTGAATATTGCTTTGACGTGCCCATGCTTGTCCTTCCTTGACATATGGTGCTACAGATGTTACTGGAAAAGTGTTGTATTTTCTTAGTTGACTACCACTCCTTTTTGTCTGTGAGCTGTAGATTATTAGTTGATTTAGAGTGGTTAACAAGTAATGGTCATGTCCTTGTTTATGACTGTGAAAATGTTACCAAACAGATAGTAAAAGCTGAAGAGAAAGCTCTGTTAATCTGTCTATTATCTGCGTACTTCTCCCTGTAATAGAAGAACTAATGCCTTTTAAAGGGCTGGGTGCCTTCTAACACAATAGTACTCACTCCTGCTGTGCATATAAGTGAAGTAAAATGCATAATTGTCAAAAAGTGAAGGCAGAAGAGACAAGATTATGTGGTGCAGAGACTTGATTTAGTTTCCCCAAGTTGCCCTCAAGTGCCAGTGCTCCTCCTCAGTGACACAGGGACTTCAGCCAGGGGTCTGTGTGTCAGTGCATGGACTGTGCCATTACTCCTAAGCATTTTCAGGATTAAGCAATTGATCCTTTAGCATTTGCAAGCCTGGGTAAAATGGGAACTGATTACTTCACTGCTCCTTTGTCTGCTGCATTCTTACAGCTGTCAAAGTCTTTCTGAGAACATAACGTGATTTTGTGACTGATGGGGCTATCATGAATAGTAGAAAGACATGCTCTATAAGAAATGTAAATATAAAATTGACAGCTGGCTCAGAGAAGGGTGCAAAAATGGTGCTGTGGATTAGTCATTAGATGCTGTTTTGAGAAGGTACATGTATCATTGGTTTGTTACATTACAGTATATCCAAGATACTCTAGAAAGTTAAGTGTTTCAATTTTTCTTCTTGGTCACTGTAATCTTTGTGATCCTGTGGAGGTTTGTGTGCCACAAACCTTTCCCTTGCTTGTCCCTCAGGGTCACTCCAGCTGAACCCTGGGACATCACCTGTGAATCCTTTGCTTTCCAAAGCTTTTGAGGGTCCTTTGATTTATCCATATAAAGGGTGGGTCACTACATGAAATCATGCTCTGGGCATGAGCTCCCTGGCCCCACAGAGGAGAAAGTCTGCTTTCTCCTTTCATAACCTGAACCACAGCATGCAGCTCATAACTGCTAAATTTGGATCCTGACTTCAATTCTGCCAAGACTTTTGGACTGTTTGGAACTGTTGGTTGCTCTGGGACTGTTTCCAGTGTTACTGGATGTGTATGAAGGACCCATTTATTGATTGTGGCGTTAAGTTTGGTCTGTAAATTGCTCTGAGGTGTAGAGATTCACTAAGCTTCTTTCTGTTTCTGTGGCTCAGTGGAATAGCAAAATAAAAACAGTGGCTCTTGGAGACAGTTTAAAAAGAAACAAGCGATTTCTTTTCCTGTACCTTTCTTAGTGTCTCAACACTTGATCATTGCAACTGTGATGGAAGTATGTCTGTTAACTGGGCCAAAATTAGTATTACAGCTGTATTCCTTCCTCACCCTAAACTCTAACAATCATTCATTTTTGATTTATTTCTCTTCTATAAATTGTTTAATGCCTTGGAACTCAAGAAGATGAACCTGTAACAACCTTTTCTATATCACAATTCCTACATGCTTCACGTGGCCACCCTTTGTCCATGTGACTCAGACTAGTGCAGAGAACCTGTCTCCCTCATGGCCTTTGCAATGCTGACATAATTTGCAGTTCTTAGCAAGTTGCTGCTGGTATTTTCTTGAAAAATGAGCTCAGGTTTTCACAGGAGCTGCTCACCAGTCAGGAGTATTGTCAAAAGCATGTGAATCTCCAAAGGGATCATTAGGCAAAGAGAATCTCACATGCCAGATACTCTTCCTTTGGTCCATCAGAGGAGGGAAGGATGACCATCTTAAACAGTCAGCTTGCTGCCAGGCTACCACACAGTCCCTAACAAATAAGATTCTTGACCAGAAGTGAATATAGCAATGGATGAGAGAAAGACTTCCATGTTTTCTAGGAGAGGCAGAGGGGCCACTTGTTTATTGTGGTGGTTATAAAAAATATATAATTTTTTTTACCTTCTTCAATTTCTGAAGGCAATGCTTCTGATTCCAAAATTGTTACTCTAAGGAATTATTGAGAAACTGTTTTACTGAAATCAAATAGTCCTGGCTTTTCCAGTTGTTTAATGTATTAAAAAAACAAGAATGAGTTTAAAGGATACATTCAAACTAGTATTATATTATTTTGTGAGCAGACAGGCTATTCAGTGACAGAGAATGAATGACTCAAGCAGGTGTGGACCATAACTATCCCTGTCTGAGTGTTTGCAGGGAATTTTTGAAGAAGGTGCTCACCTCTGATAATCACAGGTGAGCGTCAGGTCTTTCGTCAGGAGTGACCCATCCCAAGGATATTCCCATGGCACCTCGAGGCCACGTGGCTGCAGTGTCTCCACCCACCTGGATGTGCTTTGCAGACAAACACTCCCCTTTAGCTCACAGAGACCAGTGCATCAGTCTGTAGGGAAAAGAGAAGGATGACAACAGTGAAATCAGCAAGTGATGCACATACAGCAACGCTAGAGATATGCATTTTGACTCACACATAATTCAGCCTCCAGGAATTTGACTGGATAGAAATGTTACTTGCCAATGGAAAAAAATGGCATTTACCAGAAAATGCCATGAATTTGTACAAGAACAGTTGAAATCAGGGATGTTGGGTAAAATGCTAATAAAAACTGTAAGAGGGACTAAGGTTCCCAAAGCACGTGGGCCTGGACACATGGATGTCTGTAGGAAATAGGGACCACTGCTGCCTCTGGGAGGTGGGTATGTTTTCAAGGCATGGTCTGGCTGTGGATGTAACTAACTGCTGGTCCCTACTGTACAGTGTGTTGACTTGGATTCAAAGGGTGTCAGTGCATGAAACTGTATCAGGTGTAACTTCTTTCAGTTAGAGCTAAACAAACACAAGGATGCTTTTAGTAGCAGAAGCTGCAGGCTAAAAGCTGAGATTGCAGCTGTGTAGACCTACAGGTATTTGAAATGGGTTTAAGCTGAGCATGTGCAGGAGCACGGAGCAGGAGGTTCATTCTGGCACTGGCTGAGCACCATTCCCTGTTTGCTCATCCCATGAGGTGCCGGGTGGACGCAGCTGCAGCCGTGGCAGAGGCAGACTGTGTGGTCTGGCACTGGTGGCAGCCCTGTTGGGCACTGGGAGCAGAGGGAGCTGCTGGGGTTGGCAGCTCCAGAGAGCCAGGCTGGCTGCCTCAGCTCTTGCTGAGGCAGGGGGGATGCAAGTGGTGTCTCAGCTGCTGGAAAGAGCCGCCTCCTTCCTTGCCCAACCTGCTGCTCCACATGCCCTAACCCCTCTCTCAGCAGCTGTTTCCCAGGGCTGCAGCACGGCAGAGCAGGCAGCTGGATCATGGATGCTTTGCTGCCCCTGGTAATTTATCATCCTTGGTAATTTTTTGCTACGCCTGGTGCTGGTCCAGCTTCTGTCTCTGGGAGAATTTCTGCTCACTCCCTTCCACTGCCACAAGGCAGGGACTTACCTTACCTTACTCTGTGATGGAAGGAGTGCAGCAGATGAGACTAGTGCCTCTGCTTGCTGGTGAATCCAGTCCTTCATTAAATTCCTGATTCCCCTTTGAAGTAGGGAGGTGTATTGTCTGACTGAAAAGTATTAAGTACTATAGTAAGGAAGTTAAAAAACACTTAATGATTTTGAAATGAAAACTGCTAAGTTTGCTAATGTTATACCCTTCCAGACTGGGCAACAGCACTGTAAGGAAAACTGCTTAATTAATATTAGAGACAGGCTGAAATCTGCAGTTGTGCAACTCAGGGATGTTTCAAAGGAGGAAATAACAGGTCTGAATACAACTTGACTGTATGGTTGGCCTATATAGGGACATACAGTCACAAAAGATGAATTCCCTTGTCTGATTGTATAATGTGTCCCTGCCACCACCAGGAACAAGATAACAGTATTGACATGTCTGAATGGCCACTCAAAGTATGCAGGTGGGTGCTCTCAGACTGAGGGCAATGAACCCCTACACTGAGTTACCTCATGGTGTGTTAGTTTTGGGGCTCGTTGCAGAAATTACTCTCTTGGCTTTGGCTGTAGAGTGTTTATGCTGTAGAATGGCAAGAAATCTTATAATCTTTTCTTCCTTTTTATGTGTTGAAGTTGTTTCAAGTGTAGAAGCCCTCTTAATGACTCATCTGGAAAGTTTTGCTCCCTGAGTGTAGTGATGCACCTTTCATGTATATTTGATGAACCAGATGGAACTCTTCTAAGACAGTATTTTGACTTCAAGCCTGGGTCCTTTAATATTCCTTCTTTAAATAGTGTCTGAATGTACATGCAAATACTGATGCAACTGCATCTTAACAGTTTCTTTCTAAACTGCTTTTCTTCAAGGCTTGTGCAAACCAAAAACAAACCTCTCCTTCCCATCACCATCAGTCCCCCATTATATCCCTTCTCATGCATTAGGCATTGATTTCTTCCCATCTTCCTTGGTTTTTAGTGGAGGGGAATGTCATCTTTAAACTCTTTCACTCTGCATGCTAATGGGGCAAACCCAGCTCTGGTGTGGAGCACAGCCCAAAATCCAGCAGCAGTCCTCTCTCATCGGCTGTTCTTGCTCCTGTGGGTGCCGGTCCCTCAAGGAGTGCCACGTGGGAGGGCCCTGCCAGAGGCTCCGCACAGGCTCAGGCCTGCCTTTGCATCGGGAGATATTTCTGTCTGAGTCAGGGGAATAGTAACACCCACAGACTCAGCCCCAGGCTGTGGCAGATTTAGCTCTCAGCAGATGCAGCTATGAATTCATTTGGCCTCAGCAGTGGTTTAGGTGAAGGCTCAGACCTGGAGCGGCTGTGAGCGAGGTGCTCTCACGTGTCCTGCTGAGCCAGCCCTGCTCTGCGGGGACTGACTTTCCAGTACAAGGATGCACAGGCAGCTGGGCATGGCAGCATCTCACCCTAAAGCCCTCAGGGCCCTGAGCTGCCTGACTACACAGACAATTATGCTTTCATTGTTACTGGTTGGGATCACCATCGTTGGAAGTATTAACAATCCTGACTCTTTCTGTTAGGTGGTAGCAAGAGACAGTTCAGCACATGTCCCCGTCCAAAGCAAGGTACATGACATTTCACAAAGGAATTTCAACTATTTAGGTGCAAGGCCAAGGTATTATTTGATTAAGGCACAGGGGTGGAGACAAACAGGAGGAGCATGAGAATAGACTGATCAAAAAGTGAGACATGGACCAAAAAGTTTCCCAGCAGAAGCCAGAGAAAATTAAACAATAAGTTTGGGATGCTAGGTAAAAGAACATTAAATAGTTTGACCCCACATGTTTCCAAAAATCAAACGTTTTGTACTTATTTTGCAAATAAGATTGAATTCTATAACCAGCTTCAACAGAATCAAACTACAACCACTCCAGTTTTGAGATAGTCTTTCAGGTGAGGAAGGTCAACAGAATGGTTCCATTGCCATGATTTAGTGCTGGTACCTTATTTAAAGGAAGCAAAACCAAGATAGAATGATGCAGTTCATTACACTCTTGTGACAAAAAAAACCATTTATGTCTTGCACATATGTTACAGAGAACCTGTTTTAGAAACACTTCAGAGATTAAAAATAAATACATTGGGCTCATTTAATATAGCCTCCAAACCATGTGCTTTAGGCACCATGACACCAAGGGAATGGGGCTCGGAGAGAGAAGCCAGTACCTGTCAAATGGCTAAAAATTACTCAAATGGTGTCACTAGATCTAAAAATGTTTCCAGAATTAAGTCTGGCATTGTGGGAAGGTGTATGGATAGAAGTAAGCACACATGTGTCAACATGGACAAAAATGAGTGTGTCCTAGAAAGGGTTACCTACACATGACAGAAGAGGATACCTGCCCTCACACAATTCCCTCTTGCATGAAACAAGGGCTATTTATAGCAGCTAATTTGTGTTAATTAACTAATGGATATCAATATATACTTAATAAATAACACAAAATAACTGCTTATGTTGCTGCTGCAACATGATTTCTGACTATTTACTTTAAAATTAAAAAACAATTATTTAAAAATATGTGCTTTCTTGTATGCCACTAATAATTGTAATCTCTGATTAATCCATGCATCACAGAGTGATCCAGCCCTTTCCCATTAAATTTCATGCTTCATCCCTTGGGACTTGTGTCGTAGATGTAGCTATAGGTTATAGCTAAGATGTTAAAGAATTCCCCCTCTGGAGCTGTTCTACGTATGTGTATATGTATGTAAACACACACATGCTCTCCAGCTGTGTAGGTGGAGTCAGCCTAAATTTTAAGGCACACAGAAGAGCAAAAGTGGAAATCTACAAGCCCTTCTGGTTTTTATTATAAGCCTTTAAAACTAATTAGACTAAAATCTGACCTTATTTCTGTTCCTTTCCTTAAATTATTATGCATGCAATGGTGAAGGTACATCTTTGCTTGAAGATTTGGAGAAGAGTCCTGAGAAGTAAAGTGTATAAAGCTCATCCTGTTCCTCTGATATCACTGACATATCTGTCTACTAACAAGACCTTCTGCCCCTAGAGGAAGCCCCCTTTCCTTTTTCTGCTCTTTATGAAATGTCTCCGATTCCATCCCATTCCTTATTTCTGCTAGTGAACTTGTTGCTAAGTAGCTGTGGTTAAAAACTCATGAGGGTTTCCAGGCTTATCTCTGGAAGAGAAGTGAATAATTAAAAACCAAATCACTGCATCTCCTAGGCTGGGGGGAATACACAACCCTCAGCTCAGGGCTCAGGTGCAAATCAGGATGGAGCCTCAGAGCAGAAGACACCAATGTACTGCGCAAGCACATGAACAAGAAGGCCCTCAGCAGTCTGCCTGGTGATCTCCTCTGTTTTCCAGGGTTGCACATGGGTTGTGAGTCCTTATTCCTTTTTTCTTTCTTCTGTCTGGGTTATGTGAAGCCTTCTAGCCATGGAATGCATATGCCACATAGAGCTAACACTTAAAAAATTAGGTTACTCAGGTATAGAAGTTTTAGTCTCCAATAAAATGATTTAGTCAAAAACACAGTACGAGAAATAACGTCCTGAGCATAATTCCTTGCTGAAAGCAGAGAGGTTTAGTAATGCCAGGATACTTAGAAAAGGAGGATTAGCAGACTCTCAGTTGAAGCTTTTCAAGACAGACTCATTAGTAAGCAGACAGGCTCAGTGTCCCTTGGGCAGGCAACACCTGCTGCTCTTGGGGAAAATATAATGATGCCCACTTCTATTTCTAGATTTGATGGTTGTGTTTGAAACACTTGTTTTGGAAGAAATGAGCATGGGTGGTTGTTTGAACTGCAGAGAGGTAAGAACTCATAAGGGTTTTTATTTGAAAGCTTCCATATAGAAGCAGGGAAAGAGAAGGCTGATTTTGTAGGTGAAGAAATAGTAGAACTCTCAGCTTTTTATCCCCCAGTGGTTATTGGGTGGAGGGACCAAGGAGTGCCTGTTTGGTGAACCTGCTTGCAAATTTGTAGCTGCAAGGGAGTCAGAAGTCAGTAAGACATCAGAATCCTGTTGGACTGGTTACTGCTGGCTTGTAAAGCCAGGCAGGTTTGGAGTGCTGCTATGCCAGGCTATCTTTGTCAGCTGTATCAAGCTCATTTCAAACCTGACATAAGATGATGCTATTCTTACAGCCTGTTACTCTGACTGCACACGTCTTTAGTAACTCAGGAAAAGCACTTGAGACACAACTCTGGAAACTGCAGTAAACAGCACTGACTGATGAAACTTCGCCTTCAGGAGGGCTCTTTTTAGCCCCAGGGCAGGACCCTGGCAGGGAAAGGAGCTCTCAGGACTGCAGTTCCTTCTCTCCTAGTTCTGAGGGACTGACTCAGGATTCAGGCAATCACACCCAACCCACCCAACCTGCTACAGCCCTGGCCAGCCTGGCCCTGCAGAAAACAAGGGACACATGCAGTGCTCCAGCTGCATGTGCATCCATAGGGACTCTCCAGCTTTTGGGCAAATTAGTGTGTCCTCAACCATAACTCTGTAGCTCACTTTACCCAAGGGCTGGAAAAGAGTGGCAAACCCTTTCCTGTTGGATCTTTCCTTCCAACAGCAGTTGTTACCCTCCTCTTCATTTCCAGTTTTTAAGCAAAGAAGGAGGAAGCCTGGGATGAGGGTAGTGAATCTCATTGGCAGATATAATTTCTCAGCTTTGCTGCAGTTCCCTGGGCAATCCTGAGTTATGTCCAAGCATTTCCTAAGTCCTAGTTCCCCATTTCTAGACTGAGATTGGTATATTATAGTTTGTGAATGCTCCTATATTTCTTCCACAGACTTTTTTCTTCTGAGTTACTTGAGCAGGAACCTAATGTAAGTACAAGATTATGACATGAGACAGCCTGATGTGTTCAAACGAGCCCTGGACAATACTGTAATTAAAGGAAAACATGAAGAAGTTTGAATATTCTCTCTTTTTTAGTTATTTTTCATTTGATATTTTCTACATGCCAGCCTCTAAGTGAAAAGCAGGCATTTTGTCTAGATTTCTAGTTCCTCAGTGTCCCTGTTGTTCTTCCCAAGTTTTATTTGAGCTGGCTACAACTTCTCCTAAAAAAGGGTTCTTTGTTTTAGGAATTGCTCCCTTTTAGAACAGCAAAGTCCAAGTTTTGCAGATTGAGTAACCTGCTTGACCTGTTTTTTCATAGACATCTGTTTCAAAGATGATTTTGGATGGGAAAAAATTGACTAGGAGATGAGATTTCCAGATTATTTTAAGCTTTATTGAGTCTTGTCAGTTTTCCTGATTTTAGATCTAATGGGGCAGCTTCCATGGGGATGCTGCTTGAAAACATCAAGTATTTCCTCCAGGCACTATTGTGGGAGAAATTATAATTGCCTACAGAAATCATCCTTTCAAAAGGAAAATCTGAGTGAAAACCCCAGGCACTGGCCACATACTCAGGGACAGATGATGGTAATTATATAGTTAAAGTATTTTACATTGTCTTGCAAATGTCCTCTCCAAATTATAGCGGTGTGGGATAATGGGTTCTTTGTCTCTGGGCTCTTCTTTTCTGGCAGTAACTGTGGTGTTTCACACATACTCCTGTAGTTACAGTTGGTCTCAAAGCAGATTGGATTTATCAGTCCCAATTTGAATCTGGAGAAAATCAGCCCTGAATAAAATTTTTGTCCATGTCTTAAAATGAGTGCCAGCCAATTAGTACATTTTTCAGGTTCAGCAAAATATTTCAAATAGTTTTTACTATTTTAGTGCAATTTCCTGCTTTCAACAAGACCTGGAAGTGACAGCTCCACTATAACTAACGGTTGAATCCAGTGATAGATTAAGATATTGAGATGGCTTGTTCTTATGAAATCTGAGTCCTTGTTTACTTTGTGCATTTAAAAATACTTCATGCTGGGACAGATTTCACAGCTACACTGGATTCATAGCAATTGGTCTCCTGAGAGTAAAAGGATAGATCAGTTAAGGGGAAGGATCAGCCTGGGGTTAAGATGAAAACAGGCTGTTTTTCACATTTCCTGTCTTTATTTATATATATTTTTTAAAGCAAGATCACACATAAATGGTTGCCAGGAAAAATCCCAACTTGTCCTGCCCCTGGAAAAAGACACGCAGTTCAGCTGGCTGGTTCGGGGGCTGTTTGCTGTTTACTTGGTCACATTAATGCTGCTCTGGGGAGGCTGGGTCTCCTCTCTGACCAGGCTTCCTCCCTGCAGTGGGTTTTGTGCCTGTCAAGCTGTGCCAGTGGTGTCTCTCCTCTCTGTTAGCCAGGATTTCAACAGTATCAAACTGTCTCTCTGGGTTGCACAGGACTCCTTCAGAGCGGCTTTGCTTGTAGAGCAAAGTCAGTTCTTCCTTGGGCATTGGATTTGTGCCTTTGTGGACTGAGGTTTTGTTCCTCTTCCAGTATCCCCCCAGAATAGGATTTTACTCACCTGACACTCAGGGGCTGAACCAGTCTCTCATTTGCCATCGGGATGAGGTATGTCCAAAAAGTCTGAACTAACTCCCCCAGGTTGTTAAAGATTTGCAATTCAGTTGTGAATCCAGAGGCAGGTATGTCCTACAGAAGTTTGCTGTCCTTCAGTCCTTGTACCTTCCTGTCAGTTCTGCTTGAGAGTAAAGTTTCCCTCAGACTTTGTTTGCTCAGTTTCCAGAGTCACAGCAAACACAGTTTAAAGGAACAGCTTTCTCTTTACCCAGATAAGTTAGTACAAATATGCCCTGAACGTCCTTTGCACTGCTTGTGCCAAGGCTTAATGACAGGGCATTGTTAAACCTCCCATATAAATCTTTAACAACTGGGTGAAACTTCAGTCCAAATATGAAAACTCAAATAAGTGGAAACGGTAAATGGTATTTGCTTACACTTTTAAGGCCCATTGGCTGAGAAACTGCACTTGCTTTACATTATTTACAGCCATTTGAGATGAAAAGACCTAAATGTTTATGACTATTTTTAGATCACCATTTCTTAATTTCATATGTGTTCACATACCTGGGCACTGGGGTGGATATAGCAGAGCCAGTCTGGTTTTACTTTAAGGCTTTTTGGATCAGTTCATCCAAGTGCCTGTTGTCATTTTCTCCCTTGAAATAATTTGATTTCTTATTCAGGCTGATTTGTGCTTGATTTGAATGTCCCTTTTCTGGGGGAAGCCCAGTGCTTCAAAGGAAGACAAATAATTCTGTAATTGCTGTAGATACCTGTGCAGTGCTATACTTGGTAGAGAAGTTTTCCCTCATTTGGTATTTTTAAGCCTGGAATTGGATTGACTCTTACAAAAAACATCACATTACCTGCTCAATTTGATGGTAGTCTTTCCTTTGCATTTTATTTTCTTTTTGAAGTTTACTGAACTTGCCAAGTTCCTGTTCTTCATCTCAAATTATTTTGATTGGTCATTATCCTACTCCTTTTAAAATGCAACTGTATGCCTGGTCTACTCCGTGGAAGGTCAGATGTTCACTGAGTTAAACTTGGGTTAATCTGAGCTCAGTCATCATAGTTTCATGGTCAGCAGTGTCAGTGTCCCTTTATATCAGCTGAGGGCCTGGCCTGGCCATAGAGGGCTGCCAGCAATTAATCCTGTAATGATTAATCAAGGTCACCATCCAGGTGCACTCCTGGTCCAAGAGCTATTAGCAGGACTCAGGAATGAGGGATACAGGGGAATTTGGGCTTCTCTCTGTCGCAAGAGCCACCCAGGGTGACTCGAACTAGCCTTGTGCTTCAGGCTTGCTTATCTGAGTGTCCCAGCACTGGAGAGTACATGGAGCAAGGGACTCTGCTTTTATTGCATTTTCCAGCCAGTAAATTGCTCCAATGACTCCTTCTCAGTGTTGCTATTTTGAAGCTAAATAAATCCTTCTTCTCCAATCCCCTTTTTGTATGTAAATCTCACCACCTCTCTTCCTTTGCTTCTCATAGGTTGTGCTATTCAGTTAGTTACAAAAATAAAGAACATTTACTTGTTTTTTCTATTCCAAGTGGGCAAAGTAAATGGAAACATGGTGTAATGTGTTCGATAGGCAGGCTGTTTATTGGGTGTTGTCTCTCACAGGATAAGGAAGCTCCCCTGTGACAAACCCACAACTCAAAGTGGGTAGTCAGAAGGCTTACAGGTCTTACAGGCTATGGGGTGATGCTGAAGCCCTTTGGGTTGAGGGAGTATTTTTTTTTATTTTGTCTAATTTTTTCCACAAGGCAGGGAAATAAGTTGTACCAGGCTATTATTTACTGGGAGAGAAACATGGCAACAGGATTCTGTGTTTACTCCTCCTGATGGGAATCAACAGTAATGTACCAGTCAGGGGAGTGTGAAATGGTACCCAAGGACTACCTGCTCCTCATGCCTGTTGCTCCTACAATTGATAAGGACAGTGAGGTACCGGTCTCATATGTGCTCAGAGGTTCTTTCCCTTAACTAGAATTGGCAATAAAAGAAAACGGTGAACATTTCCTCATCCAGTGAACCCTGCTTCCCAAAAAGATCTGCCATTAACCTTTGCCTCTTACATTCATAATTATTATTACTTTAGCTTTTTCTTGTTTCCTTTTTTTTTTATCTCCCCTGACAGAACAAACTTGCCTTCAGAGCTCAGGTCTATAGGATTTATCTTCTGCACCAAGGATACCCTATTGCCCCACGCCTGTCAAGCAGCTCATTGTGTTTTAACTGAACATTTGCAGAATGGTGTGATTGCTGCCTCACATAATCTGACCCCACAGACATCTTGATTTTAACTGATGCCTGATGACAGCAGCTAGACTGTACAGTGTAGCAAAAATACTGAATTACCTGAGCCAGCTTTGCCTTTTGAATTGTGTTAGGAATCAATGGATTCAGATTGTAACATTTTGCAAGAGAAATATACATTGATAGTTTTAATGGACTAGGTGTCACTAAATGTACCATCTCTTGTTTTCCTGCTAATTTCTTTTCACATACATTAACTTCTGAATTCTTTTTCTCAGCCTCCATTTGCAGTTATTGCTGTATCTTTCCTCAGAGGTGGCACCCGAAAGTGAACATGGTCCTCCGAATTCAAATGCTCCATTGTTCAGGTTTCTGTCATTATACTATCTTCTGCATTATTTTTATATCCTCTTATTAATGCACCCACACACCCCATTTGCATTTTTTAACCTTTTTAAAAACGTTTTCATTACAACAATCAGATATAAGGGCAATGAAGTAAGCGTGGAACAATAGAAGTGAAGAGCTTGATCCTTCTCAGACCTAAACCCATTTTAAACTTCAAGGGTGACACTGATTTTGATTTACACTGAAAGGAAAGGGGGAGGATCCAGCTGCACACATCTGCAGTGGGACATCTACTTTTTGATAGTTAATAAGGAACAGTTTTGTAAAATAGTTGCAGCACACAACATGTTTTTTGCATGAAACACTTTCTCTGATATCAGGAAGGAGGGTTTTTGCATCCAGAGGACTGTGGTATGGGCTGGAGGCTGAGGAGCGGTGCTGGAGCCTGGATGCTGGCAGTGCTTTGTGCTGACTGTGTAGGGAGGCAGAGCAGGGTGTCTGTGTGTTGACTGTGGGATTGCCCTGCCCAGGCACTGGGGTTCACCCAGTTTAACCTCACTGCAGGACTGAGCAGCATGCTCTTCATTTTGGGAGTAGTTTTAGCCAATCTAGTCTCTGCACAGCCACATCTTATACCTGTCTCGGGGAGTGTGTCGAAGGCAGGGCAGCCCAGTTGGCTGCAGAGGAATGTGTGGAGTCCTCCTTGGAGAGGAAGAGGTGATAAGGGAAGATGGGAGGTGGCCTGAGGCACAGCCACTCTGCCACGTGCATGCTGCCACCATAGTCCATGGAACCCTTGCCACCACAGCAAGGCATATTTCAGACTTCACCCAGAAGAGACGGGCAACCAGTTTTAAGCTGCAGCTGGGCAAAGTGATTTCTGTTAAACAAATGAGTATTTATGGGTTTTCTGGCTGCACAAGCCAAGTGTGTGACTCGGAAAATCACCTGAGTAACACTCCTAATAGCCAGGGAGAGGAAAAAAGGTGAAGAAATCCATAAAGCAGTTGTTCATGTCTGGCTTTCTGGCAGACTGCACCTTAGAAGCTTCTTCAGCGTCTCCTTTCATTAACAGCTTTTCCTTTACTTGACTCTTTCTCGAGAAGCTAACTGTTGAAAGTTAGTATCTGTGGAGGGGCTTTCCTCACATTGATTGTTGTTTGATTCCAGGTAAAGCAGTGAGGTACAAACGCCCTCGGGCTTCTCCTGTGTGTCCCAGTTAAGGCAGTACTTTATTTGCCCAGTTAGGCAAGGCTCTAACATGGGGTGTGGTTTCACGATGCAGCTAATTAGATCCGATGGCTAAGTGCCAGTCTGGGAGGTGAGACTGCTCCTCCTGTCAACAGTTTCGTTCTCCTGCCCCTAGTGCAGATTCTGCTGCTTCTTTGACTCTTGCTGACGCAGTCCAGGACAATGACCTAGCAGAAACTGTTTTTTTTTTTTTTTTTAATAGATTAGTGTTCTGCCAGACTGACATCCTCTGATGGCCTGCCAAGGCAAGATGAGCATCTGTGCTGGCACAAGAAGGGATGCAGGATTGCTCAAGAAAGAGGAAGGAGAGTAATACAGAAGCATTACGTTAGTTTGTAATGCTAATGGTTAGTCAATTGGTTGTAAATCCACACCTTTGCAACTCCCTGTTTGGCTTGCACGGATCAAGCACAACTTTTCTTTTTGTTCATTTCTAGCAAGATCTGTTTGCAGGATTGTTACTTTCATTTTTTCAGATCACTTCAAAAACAAGAAGTGTTAATGGCAGCAATGGAAACACAGCTGAGAAGAGGGGAAAGCAAGGCATACAGCAAGGAATGGGATAGGAAAGGTCATCTCTGACAGGAGTAGCACAATGTGGTAGTGAAATCGTTTGCTTGGCTAATCGCAGCAGCTGCAGTTGCAGGCTTAGAGGCCCTAAGGCACCCAGGGCACAGCTCGGAGAAGGGGCACTGCCTCCTCTTCTTCTTTAGCTCTGACCTCTCTACCCTCTGTTCCTCTGCCTGACTCTCCTCAGGAGCTCATTGCCTGCAGCTTCTGGGATAATCTGGCCCTGGAACACCTCCACAGAAGTTCTGGGAGTTGCACCTGCATGCACCAGCATGTCATTCCTGTATCCCTGTCTGGGCTCTCCTGAGTTAACCCCCTTCTTATCCAGAAAGAACATGCTGATGGATGGGAGGTGTGTGGAGCCAGGAGAAAAATGTTGGATTACCACACACCTGGTTGTAACAATTTTGTGGCATCTTTTAGCAAACTTTTCCAGAGCTCAGGATCATCCTGAGAGGAAGCGCTGGGACCAGAGGAACTTTCTCCCCCTCAGCACCAGGGCAGAAGAGGACCAAGAAATAAGGCAGCATGCTGACCTATATAACCATTAGAAACAGGTGTTCCACAGTGCTGTCAACCCATGTAGGTAGACATATCCTGCTTAATTACTATGATAATGTAAAAGTCTTTCCCTATTGTTTGTCCAGCTCACACGGAACCACCCCTTGTATGCAAAACAGGCTTGCTATTTAAATGTCAGCTTGTGTATACATGCCAGCTGCTGGTTTTTCTTGGGGATCCAAGACAGCTGACATTGCTGTCAACATACATAATTTTGCAGGTTGGAGACTATTTGGCAAGAGCGTGGTGAGCCTCCCTTTTATCTACTCCAATAGGAGCGGTTCTAGTTCTGGTTTGTTTTTTTAGTTTTTATTTTCCTTTTGAAGTGACTTCAAGGACACACAGAGTGAAAAAGGTATTTATTTTTCTTTTTTTTTTTCTCCTTGTCTCCTTTAAAAAAAAACCAAAACCAAAACAAAAAGCTGACAAACTTTTTCATAACACTTGACATTGTTAGGAACTAAAAAGGTAAATGCAACATTTTGTAGGCTCAAGTAGGAGTGCAGTTTGTGTATTCCTCCATCAAGCATATTTTAAGGAAAATGCTGCTGCTTCATATAATTCCTTTCTAGTGCTACTAGATGCCTAAACCATCCCCACTTTAAGGCACAGGAGCTACTGCCAGGCTGAGACAAAAGAATTTGAAAGAACTTGATTGTTTAGGAAACCATGTACCGGGGAGCCTGAAAATCCCCATGTATATGTGGTATGAAGTTTTTACCACAAGAGAAACTTTCTGTTTCTAGTGTGGTTAAAAAGCTTAATCCATTTGGCTGCTGGATTAAAGTAATTCCAGTTTTGTATCTTTTTCAGTTTTGAATTCTGAGTGGTTTAGTTTGTTTAAGGTTTATTGTTTGACAGTTCTCGCTGATAACGTCTTCCTGACTTTACACTGACAGTGATTTATTGGACTAAATAAATGTGCCTGGCTTGTTAAGAAATTCTCTAGCCTGGATTTAGCATGAGATCTGGTCTAAGGGCATAAGCAGGCTGGAGAGGGAGCTCTCCAATGCTGGGCTGTGGCAGAAACAGGCACAGCCATGGTGTTCAGCACGGAGGAAAGGCTGCCACATAGGGATACACTGTGTAGCAGGTATTCTAGAAGCAAACTGGGTCTTCTGTTTCTTAGCCCTATACAACTGGAATGTGGCTACTCCTCTATGCAATATCCCAGTGGAAATGTCTTATTTTCCTTTAAGTGAAACAAGGAATGTGTTTCAGCATAATGCATAGTTGACTTTATGCATTTGGAAAACACTGTAAATCCTGGTGTGATGTTGAGTAGAGACCAACTAGTCCTAGGTTCTTCTCCTTGCCTCGAGAAGCAGGATTTTAACTGGGGTTTGCATTTGGCTCTCTCTGGGGTTTTTGTTTGTGTTTTTCCCCCAAACCCTCCCTGGACAGGTTGGCTGGGTTTTTTTAGGACCTATCTGAAATAATTCAAAAAACAGCTGCTGCTGCACAGTGTAGAGCTTTCTGAAGGGGACCAAGGGATAGAGTTCAGCATATTACCTCATTTCTGCTGGTTTGTTTTTAAAGACATGCTGTCATTTCAGCTTGGATCTGAACATGTTAAGAACAAGTTTTTACAGAAGCTGAGGCCAGTAGAAATGTTATCCTTTTTAGTCACATTTTTTGGAGAAGGGTAAAGCAAATAAACATGCAAAGGCTCATCCTGCTCTATAGAGAAGTCCATGTGAGCTTCCCTGAAAGACAGAAATGGAAGGAACAAGTACCTGTCTCTTACTGTCACCTGGGCTCCTTCTAGGCATTAGATCCATCATAGATTCATTTGTTGACAAATGTTTTGTTGGTTTTTTTGACTCTTCTGGTGTGCTGGAAACAGTCTCTGCTTTGGAAATCATTACAGCCGTGTAACTTGCAAACGATGAGTAATGGCTTCCTCCAGTTTAACTCCCCCTTCTCTTAGTGTTTCCACTGTGCTCATCCTTCCCTGTCTGCCCAGTCCTGCCTGGAGGTGAGGTACTGGATCTTGGTGCAGCAGCTTCCCTCGTGCCTTGGAGAGGAATTGCAGGTAAACATCAGTCTCCTTGAATAGGACATTTTACAAGGATAAGCCTGGGAAATTAATTAAACGCTCCAGTAAATATGAAAACACAGAAAAGAATATTGGCTTAATGGCTATGTGATAAATTTTCCTTCTCCTCAGTAGCACCTCTGTCATCTGGAAAGAGGTGAGGAGCTATGTTCTTTTTTCCTAGGAAAAAATTACCTTTTTCACTTGTTTATCTCACAAAAGTACAGCTAACTCTTCTCTCCAAGGTCATTGAGTTGATACAGGTCTGACCAATTTTTATCTTCTTGTGTACAGGGTTTAGGAGCAGAGTAGCATCATGGACTCATGTATCCTCTGGCAATTTAGCCTTGGAGGGACTGGAGTGTGTGATTTGAATTCCCCCAGTTTTGGAGGATGAGCTTTGGAACACTTTTCATGTGGCTGTCCTCTCAATGATTTTCCAGTTTTACTTCTCTTTTATTCAGGAGGGTCTAGTTACTGGGTTTGCCTTTGAAAACGGGTAGACATCAAGAGAAAAATCAATTCCTTTCGGTTGACTGGAGAAGTAGCTAAAACAGCACTATTTTGTTCTTTAATATATATATATATATATATGGAGAGAGAGAGAAGGAGAGAGAGAGAGAGAACTTCAGGTTTATTTAAAATCCTGCATTTTTCATTCTATGTGAAATTAAACTGTTATAATTCAATCTCTGCTTAAGGATCCAGAAGGGAGAAGCAGAAGAAGCTGAATACTGACTGTGTGTTTAAAAAGGGTGGAAGAGTTTCTCTGCACATGGATACATGGTGTGCATATATGTGCATACAACCATAATAGCCACATTGTGTGTAGGGGGTATATATACAAGTGTGTGGATATGTGTGTACACACACTTACACATATCTCTGTTTAGTCTCTGGAGAGGAGGAAAAGTCACTCGGTTTAAGTATTTTTCTTGATTATAGTGGTGGGTGCTGCATCCATGAAGCTCAGGCTTGTTTCTATGGCAGCTATTCCCAGTTCAGCGAGTTCCTCAATCCCCATTTGGCAACAAGGGGAAGAGTGTTGTGACACTCACACTGAGTGTGTCATGGAGGGGCTGAGAGTGTGGGCAGAGGTGTCTGCAGGTGACAGGCTCACACAGGAGGGACTCAGGTGCAGTGGGCTGCAGCACAGCCTCCCATGGCACTGGTCTCCTGGCTTTCCATCAAGGGCTCCATGGGGCAGCCCAGATCTCCCTCTCTTTCTTCCTTCTTTATTTTTCCTTTTTTTTCTTTCCTTCTTGCCCTGAGCTGTATCAGGACTGCTATATCAAAATGGCAGACTGCAGTACCAGGAGCAGGAACACCAGGGAACCTGTGCTGCACTAGACAGGCTGACTAATTCTCTTTAAATAATCTCCCTTTAAATAGTCTGGAAGCACACTGGTGAGTTTCTGTTTCAGGAGCCATGAGAACACAGCCACGGCTGCGGGCTGTATAAATAGCCAGATCCATGCTGGTAAGTAGCGAACAGCACAGTTATTTGTTCTAGGAAGGTCTTCCTATTTCCTTCATGTTACTGCTTGGATAGGTGTGATCCAGTTCTGGTAACACTCTGTACAGTCATGGTCTGCTGCCTTTTCTCGCACTGTTGGTGACAGTGAGGAAGGAGCAGCTGCTCCTGAGAGATAGAGCTCCCTCTCCAGTGGCTTTGGATCTGAGTGGCACTGTGGCTGTGGCTCACTGGGGGCTGTACAGCTGCCTTCAGCTGAAACAGTGTGGTTCAGACCCTTCTGAGCAGTGCTGTGAGTTCAGAAATGTCACTGGTATTTATAGCTTCTGGAAAGCAAAAGCAAGGAATATTGGAACACTTGCTGCCTAGCTATGGATCTAGACAGAGTGCATTGTGATGGTCCTGTCTGAGGAGGATGAACTCAATTTGTCTGGGCTATCCTAACTCAGTAATCAACACAATTAAAAAAAAAAAAAATTGTTGACCAAGTCTGTGTTAGTTATGCTGGCTAATACAATCTTTCCTCTTGGAGATGAAAGAGTGCAAATTATTTTCCAGGTAGGTACACGCAGGATCTGATCCAAATCTAATAGCCACCATAGCACTTTCCAAGATTTAGCTAAATAGGAGAATCCTAAACCAAGAGTGCAGCAAGTCTTGTCTCAGCTGAGGTAGGAGGCATTTGAATTTCTTACTCATAGTGTATTGTCATCTTCTGCTTGCCATCCTACCCACTCAATGCGTCAGAGATCTAAGGCTTGATTTTTTTAATATTTATTTTTCTTTTTTTTTTTTCCTTCCCCTTTCTCTGCTGAGCTGGGGATATCCAAGCCTTCAGATTCTGGTGCATCATATCAGAGAGCATTTTATGTTCCTTTTCCCTTTTTCTTTTTTTTTTCCTTTCTTATTTCCACACCCCCCCACCTCCCCACCCACCCCCCAGAGATAATTTCCTCAAGCCTCTGGGGTTTTACTGGGGTAAATTTGCTCTCAAGGAGAGACTTGGTGCAAGAGGACAGAGGGCTGAGTGGGTCTAAGGGGAGGAACAGAGACTATGCAGAGGCATGGCACAGACCAATTACACAGGGGCAGCTTCCCTAAACTCTCCCTCGCATTTCTCTCCTTCATAACATTGCTTTTAAGTCACTGTAAAGAGGACAAGGTTTTCACTTGATCAGAAGTCCCACCCAAAGCAGTGGGACACTGTTCAGACTGTTCTTTAATTGTGTGGAAGAAGGGATCTTCTCATCTGTTCTTTATTCATGCTCAGTGCTTACCATCCCCAACCTGGGGCACAGCTGGGGTCAGGGATTGCCTCAGTGTGTCATTTATGTGGAGTTTTAAGCTCATATTTGGGAGAACAGAAGTTTTGTGCTGGGTTTTGGATATACCATCAACAAAGACAATACTGATCTTCTGAGGAAAAGTACTACAGTGTCTTATTATAAACAGTCTCCTGAATTACAGAGTAAGCCCACAAAACCCCCAGCCTGTGAATTTAATTAAAAAGACAAAACAAAGCACAACTTATTTATTAACTGTATTGCATGTACTTACCTTGAGACTTTCCAATCAGATCAACCAGCTTGTTACTGGATAAGTTTGGTCTGAGTTACACAGGGGTTCTCTTTGGAAAAGTATAAGAAAAAGTTGAAAGTAGTGGAAATTATGTTTCAGTGCAGGACAGGTCCCACTGAGCAGGGAGAGCAAAGATCAGTGGAATCTGCCCCATCACCTTGTGCTGGATCAGAATGAAATGTGCTTTGTCTTCTTCCCTCCAGCACAATGGCTTCGTTCCCTGTCCTGGAGCAAGAGACGTTGTTCCGGAACAGCACCTGGAGCTATCGAATTCCAGCCCTGCTCTACCTGCCGCGGTTCAGCATGATCCTGGCATTTGCTGAGGAACGAGAGGATCTGGTGGATGAACATGCCCGGCTCATAGCGATGCACAGGGGAGTGTATGACCCAACCACACATCGTGTGCAGGTACCAGTGTGGCGAGGAAATGGGGACTCTGCCCATCTGTGCTGCTCACCTGTCCCCAAATGAGTTCAATGGATTTGCCCTCTTGCTGTAGCACAGGCCAGCTTCTCCTCCCCAGTCACAGGAGATATATCTGCCTCTAAATAATGCACGTGTTGTTATAACTGCTGGAATTCAACCCCATGACTGGGCAGCTGTTGGGAGCACTAAAGGGGGGCAAGTGTAGGAGATATTCTGGAAGTGGCTTCGACCCATCATAGCAAAGCTGGGGATGCAGATAGAGAGATGAGACAAAAGTCCTGTCTTGGAAGCCAAGATGTGGAGTAGAGGCAGAAATAGGGAGTGGCACAAGGACAGGGAGGAGTAAATTAGCTATCAGTTACTTTTTTTTTTTTTAATTCATCATTTTAGGACTAATTTCTGGTTTAAAAAACAATTGAGAACAGCTAGTCTCCCCACGCAAAAGAGTCTTGTCTGGTGTGTTGGTGCCAGGGAATTGGCTACCTTATTAACCTCCCAGTTATTATTAACAGTTATCCTGCCGGGTGGCTGGGGGTGGTGGATATTCTATTTATAATAATTTTTTGCACTTGCAAAGGCATTAATATCTTGGGGAAAAAAGTAATTATATTTTTATATTCCAAACCTTCACTGGTTGTCTTAGATTATACACTCCTAAGAGCTGGATTCTACCAGCAGAAGCAGCCTCTGAGCACACCTGCAGTGTCCTACCATTCAGGTAGCATCTTGTGTAACTCTCTGTAATTCAGTTAAGTAGGGCTCAGTTGGTCATAAACTTAGTAATTTGTGTTCACATGCTGGGGTTCCTTAAAATGGAAATATTAAATATTCAAAACAAGTTAATATAGGCTGAATAGACAAAGAGAAGACATGATCAGAAAGGGAAATCAGCAACTCAGGGCAGAAAAGCTAATTAGTATAATCTTACTGGAAACTGCTGCTTCTTTTATCAAGTCAATAGCACTATGTAGTCATAATTTTCTAATAGCAGTGTTGGTGTTAGAAATGTGATTGTGTTATGTGCTATTCATTTAAAGAAAGAAGGGCTTGCAGGGTAGTTATACCTGCTCTGCAACTTGTTTTCTTAGTTGGACAGCTCAGGGTCCAAATCTCCACAGCAGAGCGTGCAAAGTCATGCAATCAGCCCAGCAAATGCCTCAGTGTAGGCTGGGATGCTCATTCATACAGGATCAAAGTGGAGCAACAGGAGTATGAATGGAAAGTAATTTGTCAGCATCCTGGATACTTGAAAAGGGTTTTGTATTCACCATGACTTCCTAAGGAGCATTGACACAGCACAGTGCCTGTACCAGCACACTTTGACCACTCGGCATGTCTGGGTGTCAAATATGTATTTGTGAAAATTCAGCTACTGTAGCTTTTTAAACAGTGCCATCAGCCACCAGCTGCACTGAGGTACAGAGCTATCAGCTCCTCAGGGAGTAGTAATTAAAAACGACATAACCCACCTGCTTGGTGAAGCGCACGTGCTTTGTGTCATGCAAATAATTTTCACTTATATTTGGTGATGCCAGGTTACTGTTTTCCCATTTCTTGCTCTATCCACGAACCTGCTACTCTTCTGTTCTTCCAACGCTCTTCTGTAACTTTTTTCCAGGCATTCTTGCACTGTAACATGGATCTATTTGTAACAGTGTGTTTCATTCTTGTTTCCCTTCATGTGCCCTGGCAGTGGAATAACATGGAGACCATTGTCAATGCACAGCTGAAAGACCACCGATCTATGAACCCCTGCCCTGTTTATGATGAGGTCTCAGGGAAACTGATCCTGTTCTTCATAGCTGTCCCAGGAAAGATCTCTGAGCAGCATCAGCTCAGGACAAAGATCAACCTGGTACGTCTCTGCTACGTCACCAGCATGGACCAAGGACGCACCTGGAGCACCGCTCGGGATGTCACCAATGGTACCATTAGGGCTGAGTACAAGAACTGGGCCACGTTTGCTGTGGGGCCGGGTCATGGGTTACAACTGCTCAACGAGGCCCGGAGCCTTGTCATTCCTGCCTATGCCTATCGTATCTTGGACCCTGATCAACACCCCACCCCTCATGCCTTCTGCTTCATCAGCTCTGACCACGGCACAACGTGGCAGATGGGGAACTTCGTGGGGGTGGAAAGTGCAGTGGAGTGCCAGGTCGCTGAGGTGCACACCTGTGGCAGGAAGGTCCTTTACTGCAACGCAAGGAGCTTCAGGGGAGCCAGAATCCAGGCTGTCAGCTACAACCACGGGGTGGACTTCGAGGGAGGCCAGCGGGTTGAAATGCTAGTAGAACCTCCCTCTGGATGCCATGGAAGTGTTACTGCCTTTCCACCTCCCCCTGGTGCCAGGTGCCAAGATAGCTGGTTACTCTACACTCATCCTACAGACCCAAAGGATCGAAAAGATTTAGGAATTTACCTCAACAAAAGTCCTTTAAATCCAGCACACTGGTCAAAACCCAGAATCCTCTTCAAGGGCCTCTGTTCTTATTCGGATCTGCAGTACATGGGCATTGGGCCAGATGGCTCACCCTTGTTTTCCTGCCTCTTTGAATATGGGACCCGCCGACAATGTGAAGAGATAATATTTGTCATGTTCACCTTGAAGCAAGCTTTTCCCTCAGAGCTCTGAGTCTCAAGCCTTTCCATCAGTATCTCTCCAAAAAGCACCTTTGCTGATACTTCTCACAGTCACTTCTCATCTTTCAGATAGTTTTTGTACTCCTGCACACTTAGTTTGGCGTTGGCTTGTGGCGTCTGTAGATTATGAAGTCTATTAAATGTACTAAAACTTCGCGTATTTGGGTTTGTTTTCTGTTGCCTGTTCTCCCCATTTGCCTTTCCCTTTGGCTGCATTTTTCCACATCCTGTGCCCAAAACAAGTATGACCTTTGTATGGGGCTGCTTGCCTGGAGGACTCAGACTCAATCAGGGACACATGTGCTGACAGTGCAGGGACTGCCTGGGAACAGAAGGCAGCAGGTTTATGCTGAGTGATATTTAGTAAATTGTGAAGAAAGTTCTAGAGAGGGCATTGTTTCATGTCTTACATCTTCTGTCACCTACTTTAGGAAACTGCTTTGGCTCTGGTTAGGAGCACTGCTTCCTGTAGCCAGTGTAAGAATGTGGCACTTCTAACCTTCTGGGCTTGCTGTCTTCTTATTTCAGCAAGGCTGTGAGATGTCTTGCTTTTGGGATATTCCTTGCCCACTTCTGCAGTGCATTTGGAGTTGCCTTGCTGAGTTCGCAGGCACCCCAGGGACTTCTGTCTGACTTAACCTTCTCCTTACTTCCCATGCTGTGTGTCCTTGCTTACTTACCCTTTTGCTTACAATGCACTGAGAAGCTGCAGCTTCTCATGTGTAAAAAAACCACAGCCTTGTGTGCTCTGGCTGCTCCCTCTCCATGGGCAGTGGCAGTCAGAATCATGGAGGACCCCAGGGCCCTTCCAAGTTTGGGGACAGGACAAGTGGCAGAAGTGGCATTTTGCCTTTATTGGAACTGCAAGATCAGGACAGGTCTGCAGAGGGAGCTCCCAATTTAGAGTCAGGAGGGGAAATGCTCACTGGTCTTTCTAACACAAGTGCTAAGCTATGATCCACACAGCTACTGCTCTTATCGCTGACAACCCTGTGGCTTGTTATTACAGAATGTTACTGGCACATGAGGCACTATGTCAAATAAATAGCACTGCCCCACTTCCAGCAAAACAGCACTGGTATCAGAGGAAGGGGACCTGACCAGGCCTAGAGCAGCATAAGAACACTCAAGCTGGAAGGCGTTCCAATGTAGGCAGTTTTTCAGCAGATTTCTGAAGGAAACAGTTCTAGTTTTGATGAGAAAGACACTATTCTGAGGCTCCAGTGTGATTTGAAAGGAGGCATTATACAGGGAGCAGCCAAGGGACTGACCAGAAATGAGTGGGTACTAAGGGAGACACATCAGAGCACAAGGAGGAATGGGAAAGCATTACAATTGCCTCTGGACAAAATTCTGCTTTATGAACCAGTCTGTGCTTGTTCGTTGTGTGCTGTATCCTGTGTGTGTGCACGTGTGGAATGGCTGCAAGGAAAATATGTTTGTTTGCTTTGTTGGTGACCTGCTTTCCAGACCTTTCTCAGAACACATCCCCTTTGGGGAACACTAGCAAGTCCCATAGGATCCTTAGCACGTTCAGTACTCAGGTCTGCAAGTCTCTGCTTGCTCAGTAACTTCTACTGCTGACAGCTTTTGAGGTGGAGGGAGAAGGGGCCCTGATTTTTCTCACTATCTAGATTTGTTTCAGAGCACCTGGAGGCTGCAGGTACCAAGGGAGTGATCTGTACACCTGTAATGTGCCAAGCCTTTCCCAAGCAGCAGGTCAGTATCATGCTGGGCTGGAGTAGCAGGGTGGCTCAGGTAACTAGTACTTTGTGAGTATTACTCATATGCTTTTTAGATGCAGGCCAGAGCCTAAATACACCTTTGTGGCCAACAGCATGTCACTGAGGCCTAATGAGAGAATTGTATATTTAGACTTCAGCAAAGCGAACTTCTATCCTATAGACTTAACCTCCTCATCAGCTATTATGGAATAGTTTTGTTTCATGACATGGAAATGCACATTTAAGAAGTTTTTATCTGGCCAAGGCTGGCAGTTCCCATGCTGATGCAGTGCCCAGGCTGGATATAAGTGGGGGGTTTGGGTGACCACTGTACCTCTTGAGGGATGCCACAGGTAGTATTTATTTACTGTTTCTGGACAGGCTGGTGAGTTGACAGCCAGCTGGTACAATACTACCTGGACACCTGTAGCAAGCTCAGTTTAGATAATTATTGAAGTATCTGAGAGAGAGGGTATTATTCCAATCTAATGAGCCATTAGGGATCACAGAGCTGTTTATGTTAGGGGATTGGGATTCACCTTTTGAGCAGCTGGAGTTGTATTGTTCTTTCTTTCAGGACTAAGAAACACTCACAGAAACCAGCCTACACATCCAATTGCCACAATCATCAAATGTATTTTGATCCCTTCCCCTTGTTTATGTCTCCAAGTCAAGGAGTTATGTGTGGCTGGACAAAGCATTTGAAGGCCATAACAGCAGCTTGCTAAAAACTGAAGTTGGAGTGGTGGATAGGGGTTAAGTATGCAGCTAATTTGTCTTAGATGTCTAACCAGGGCTTGTACCAGTTACCTTGTGTTAGGTTGCAGAAGACCAGGAGAGGCTCTCCAAACGTAGTTTCATTCCAGCAAAACTCATGGAGTGATCAGGTCTGTCCACTCTGCATCCAGATACGTGTTCATTGCATGGAGAGCACTGTGAGGTCAAGCGGCGGTTTAACATTCAGAGCTGTTCTGCTTCCTGCCACAGCTGTGCTCCAGAGAAGCTCCTGGAGGTACCAGAAATCCCAAGAAGTTGGTGCAGGTGAGGTTAGCAGTGGTCTGTGGGCAGGCAGGACTGTCAGAGGAGCCTGGTGCCTTTGCCCTGTACAGACACTTTTCTGAGTGGGGACAACAGGGTTTGTAACCACTTTGTAGCTTATAGCTGCTGACCATGCAGAGCCAGTTTATTGCATTCAGCCATAACTCCACTTAGTGTCCTAAATCCATCAGAGTTTGTCTCCTAAAGCCCTGTGTGGATCGGGGTGAAGCTGAAGGTCAGGTCCAGCTGAGCTAATTTTGGTCTGTGGACAGTGCTCGCTCACTGTGGACAGGAAGCCCTGCACAGTGCAGTTCTGCTCATTTAGCACAGCCCTGCTCTGGCCACAGCTTTGATCTGCTGTGCCCACAGTCTCATCTCCATGGCAGAGGTTAAGCTGGACAGTGTAGAGCAGGTGTCTGTATAACTGAAAGCACCAGGAAGGCCTGCCAGGATGAATGCTGTATTATGCTGGTTCACGCTCCCTCTCCATACCCACCAATTCTAGCCTCTCCCTATGCAGTGACCATCTGTTCTCTCCTGCCTTGCTGTCCATGCTGTGCGCATCATAGCACTCCATGCATGATCCAGGTACTGTGGTTCCAGCATTTCTTCTGGCTCTGGGAAGCAAGGGTTGTATATGGCTAGCAAGATCTGTGCCTTTCCTGGGAACTCTCCCCTTGGACTCTGAGTCCAAGACAGAGTCCCAGTTCAGCTGCTGCTTTTAGGTGTAGCTCAAATGTAGATGTGCTGCTTTCTGAAGCAGAGTGGCTGGAGGTACAGGAGAGGCAACTAAATTTGACATGCAGGCAGTGGCCCTGTAGCAATGTCCTGGCTTGCTGCAAACGTGTCCCTTGTGCTGAGCCTTGGGGATGCAGCACTGAGCATGCCACACAGCACAGCTGAGGGACAGATGAACACAAAGAAAAGGGAAGTGAAAGCTCCAGTTCTTCCCTCTCTGACGCAGGTTGCCAGACATGGCCTTGCTCCATCCCACCTTTGGAGATTTAGAGTAGGAGAGATCTTTGAATCCATCTCACAGTAGCTGACAGGGAGCTTTGGTCACAAATCCTCAGCCTCTCAGTCTGCTGCTGTGCATGGAAACATGCAGTAGTAATTTTATTCTGTTCAGTTCTTGGAAGTCGTCTCCTCACACTAGCTACATATGAGGACTAGTCAAGGCAGGAATGGGGCAGTCAGTCCTGATGTATGATGTGTTTCTGATCAGAGATTTATTTATTCCCCATGGAGACCTGTAGTGGGTAGGACAGACAGACAGGAAAAGGATGAAAAAGGATCTGGCAAGAGGTCGTAAATGGGACAGCAGGCCACCAAAGCCCGGGGGACTGAATCTGTGAGGGAGCAGAAGAGTTCCCCAGCTGGGACTTTTTGACATGAAGTGGGAGGGAAAGGCACAGAACATGGGCTTGCAAGTCACTTAAGCTGCAGCATGAAGAGGGAGAGCGGGGGCTGCAGTAACATGTCACGCTCACTCTCTGAGCTGTTTGAGTTGAGGAAGTTGTCCGTGGCTGAGTTTCCTTTCCCTCTCTGTACTATTGAAACAGGAAGCTAGTGAGCTGAAGCTGGCTGATCGTTACACACAGACACACAGGCGGCTCTGGCAGCTCCTGCACTGGCATTCAGGTTTCCTCCAGCTCCAGCGATGGATCAGTGCTGGTATCACGGCAACATCACCCGCTCCAGAGCCGAAGACCTTCTCTCCAAAGTAGGCAAGGATGGCAGCTTCCTTGTGCGGGCCAGTGAGTCCATTGCCTCGGCATATGCACTCTGCGTGCTGTAAGTACAGCGGCCGCCTGCGCGTCACCCACACACTTCTGTCCCTGCTCCTGTGGGCTGTTACCCTCTGCACCTGCCCCAACACAGGGGCAAACGGCCACTGTGCCCACTGGGAATGTGCAGCCCACATCAGAGCACAGCTGGTTTCACCTGACTGGGCCACGGGGTAGGGAAGGGTTGGGATCAGGGCCAGGCTGGACAAACCCATAGTCACTTACTCCTGTGCTGTTCATGCTGCTCTGCTGCCCGATTCTAAAGGGGAGAATAATCAAACGCAGTGAAGCTGTGCTCTGAGACAAAGTAACTTCTTGAACTTTTGGAGTCTCTTAACAACTCGGGTCAGATATTTACCTTTAACAACTGCAGTACTGAGCTTTTTACCCTCCCAGGCACTTTTCTTACTCTGGTTCACTGTGTTTGACCCACCTGCTTGTACTGTGTCCCATTCAGTGAAAGGCTTGAAATAGTTCCTGGGGCTGTGCATTTTACACCTGGCACAGCAGTGATTCTACCTGCATCATTAATGTGGTTCATGGGGTAAATGTTTCATGTGGGAAAAACGGAGAGAAGTGTTGGCAGCCCTGACCTCTCCCCACCATTCTGGGGCAAAGGACCAGAGAGCAAGGTCTCCTGCCCCGAGTTTGTGAGAGGCAGATGTTGTTCCTGGAGGCAGGAGAGCAGAGGTGAGAGGAGACTGAAGTCAGTAGGTAAAATCTGAGGCATTTGACTTTGGATTACAGAGAGATAAGACAGTTGCTCCCTGCTTAGGAGGGAACAAGAGACACCCCATGGGACCCTGTTCTGCCTGTCAGAGACTCTTTGCTACCACTGCAGAGCAGATCAATAAAACCCATTTCATCCTTACCCCACATTACATTGCAAACAGGTTTCTCATTTTCTTTCTGAAAGTATATTTCTTGTAGTGGTGAAGGTGGTGCTGCTGTTTATGGTCTAACTGCTTGTCTCTGAGGTCAGACTTCTGGTGACAGCACCGTCTGCTGCAGGGGATTCATGTGCAGAGGAGTCTGGGGCTGGGTAACTCTGAGCGTAGGTGTTCGACTGTGACTGGTGGCTGGGTCATGGGGGTGTTCACAAGGTGCAGAGAACCTTTGTGCCTGCCTATTACAGTGCTTGCAATGACACAGGGAAGAGTTTTGTCTTTCTGGAGGGAGCAGAGAAAGAAGGAAAGCTTCAGATGAATAGCCAGGACAAGCAGGAGGAAGGAGAGACAGGGCCAAGGACCTGAGCTGCCAGTCAGGGAATAATTACTAGAACAGGCTGTTGCTTCTATTGAGCAATTTTAGTGTGACCCCATTGATTTGACTTGTAACCAGTATGTACACAAAATGTTTTTACCAAGTAATGGTGGGGGTTATAGAAAGGGAAGGTGCTGCAAAAATGCCTACTAATATGCGTTTGCATAAGTTTTTCCATTGTAAATGTTTATGCGGCCAACTTTGAAAGCCTTTTGTGACTTGAGAGACATGGGATCAGGAAATAGAAACAATATAATGACCAGGATTTTCTGAACCGGGAGCCAAAGGTTATGTTCTGAAATCCATTCTGTGGTGGTTAACATGAATGGCTTGATTAAAGAACCGGGGAGCACACAGCCTTGTCAGCCAAGAGCAGCTGGGTATGAGGTGCAAAGGGCTGGCATTAATTACAGTCAGAAATGTCACACAAACTCCTGTCAAACAACCTAACAAGCTTTCAGCTTACGTTGGTTTGTAGTCAGTTTGTAGAGAGAAAGGGTTAAAGGTGATGAATAAGTCTTTCCCTCTGAGTGCCATCTTGACAAAATGGGCAGCTTTGCTGAAGCTGAAAACTTCCTCAGAGATGTATCAGTTTCAGCTGTGTTATTGACTGGGAGATGTTTGAAGTTTGAGCTCTTCAGTTACTTCTGTTTAAAACACAGAGGCTGGAATCAAAGAATGAGAGAGAGGGGAATTGAAAGCCTGACTGCAAATAGTTTCCACAAAAATAGAATTATGTTGAAAGGGAGAAAGTGTCAACTGTGTATAGATAAGGAAAACAAAAAACCATGAAATTTGCTCTGAAAAGAAATGTCATATTCTACAAAGCTCTAATATTTATTGGTCACTTCAGCTGAAAAGCAGCAAAAGCATTTATTATTATAATATCATAGAATGAAATAGTGATTTTATTGAAGAGCTGCTTTAGAAAAACAGGATTTGTATAAATATAGACACGTAGGGGAGGTGTATTTGCACGGCCTCCCCTCTTTTTCTGAAACTTAGAGCAGCAGCTTTTAACTCGCAGAGCAAAAGGCTGAGGAAGGCTCCTCCCCTGCACTCCGTACCCTGCTGCCCTCGGTCGCTGGTCACACTGCCCCATAAAAGGCAAGGAGCAAAGGCCTTTTTCTCCTCCTTCCTCTGTGCCTGGACCATTTCACCTGTCAGTTTACTGACAAGAAATGGGCTCTTTAACTCACCTGGAGGGAAATGCCTAGACCCTGAAATCCGAAAGAGCCTGCTTAGTGTTCCCTGCACCTGCACTGGTACCATTCCTCCAGGGGATCTTCTGTTGGTGGTTCATCCATGAATGGCTACAGGATTAACAAGATTCCTAGAGATGAACCCTAAAGGCTCATTGCAGACGTGGGACCCCATCTCATTGTCAGTGAGATGACACTTCCAATCTCCCTGCCTCTCTCATGGTGCCTTTGGCACCATGTCTGGCATAGCAGCCCAGTTTAGGATCTCCAGGTACTCCCAATATGCACATCATCACCTGTGCATAAAAACATACAGCAGGAGAGAAAACTGAAAACAGCAGCCTTGTCCCCTTTCCTCTACTGGTAGGTTGAGAGGAGGGAGAGATGACAAAGTACTTGGAGACCTGTTTAAACTGGGGCTGATGTTTTCTTTACCTCCATGTGGGCAGCCTGGACAATGGTTGAACAATTCTGAACTCAACCCAGTTTTTAGGGAGGACCTGGAATGTGGTGGTAATTGGGACCATGTAACTTGACAGTCAGGATGCTGGGGAGAGAAAGCCTGAGGGCAAAAATGAAGTAAGAGTCCCAGTCTTCTCCACCCACATGTAGGGGACTGCTAAAGAGGATTCCTGCTTTTGATCCTAGGAAGTGCTCCTCTCTGCTCCTGCCTCACCCAACTGCTCTTCTTTCCTTGTTTTTCCACTGGTCTTACCTGTCCTCAGCCTAAGCTTCTAATACATAGCCATAGACCTCTATGGTCTGTGTGATGGGGCACCTCCTGTGAAGGCAACCTGAGGGTCCTGTTGTGATGCAGGAGCCATTGAGCTGCTTCGTTTATCAGTTTCATAATCTCCCCACACATAAATTGTCTCTCATCAGCTGCATGAGCAGTTCTGCTTAGCCCTGTTTGCATATCAGCAGGAGGAAATGGTGTAAGAGAGCTGCACTGACAGATAAAAACAAAACCCATACCCTTCCTTGGGCCATATCCTCATCTGGAGTTGATTGCCCTGGGATTGGGGAAATTAGCAGTGCTGTGGCTGCACAAAGTATTGGGGATCATGTCTGTGACTTCCAGCTCTGTCCCAGATGTCTGAACAAATAGGTGCCTGTGAAAGAGCTCTGGGAGTAGTTCAAATTCTTCTGTGTCCTTTGCACTAATGCCATCAAAAGATGCCTGTTCATGTGGGTACACAACCAAATCCTCCAGGCACCCTGGAAAAATTCAGCTATGATTTATGAGTAATTTATTTGCATTTCCAATATCTTTGTGACTCCTCGTACAAGGCTGCCTAAAATTCTGGCAATCTCTTCTCTCTCCTGCATGGAATGATTCTGAAAGGCATACAATGAACAGACTCACAACACAACTGTAAAACAGATTAGGATGTTTTATTGATCTGCCTGATCTCCTCAACTGGGGGGCTGACCTCAGTCCACATTTTGTGACAATTCCACAGGTAATGCAGTGTTTCTGTTACAGCCAAGGAAGCTCTGAGAGTAGATTGTGTACTTTCTTTTGAGAGGAAGGGATTGAAACCATCACTGTTTGCTGGCTCAAAGCAATATTGTATGTTTGAACATAGTGCTTTGCAGGTGACTTAAAAGATTGTTCTTCACTTGGGAGAAAGGTAAAAATATCTTTTTTTAGTCAATACTTCTTGTGTGAGCTCCAGAAAGCTCAGCAGCTGACAAAGGTCAGGCTTATCTACCACCTTATACCATTGCTCAGGCTTCTCTTGGGCTCTTGTGCATTGATATGACCCTTCACTGGGCAAAAGATTCCCCTATTCCCTCTTAAATAAGAATCTAATTGAATTTAGCTGAGACAAAATGTTTGTTATGGCTGATTTACAGGTGCACATGTACAGTGTGCACCCACACCAGGATGGCACAATGGGTTTTCTTTTGGGCTTTAGTTTAGGATTTGTGGATAAAATGTGCCCAGCAATCATCTGTTGTACTGTGATTTAGCTGAAATCTATTATTTGATTTTTTCCAGTAAAGTCAACGCACACACTAGCCCTTCAGTTTACTCATTCATTTCAGACTTCTGCCCTGTGTCTTTTGGCTTTCTGCTTTTTCATTCCTTCCTAAGCCACCCTCTCTACTGACAGCCAAAGCCATTTGGTGTTTTTTCTTCCTGGCCAGAAGAATTGAATAACTCGCTCTGAGCTGATGGCAGTATCACTTTCTGCAGTGACATCTGCAAACGTGTCAGTGACCAGGAACACTTCAGGTCTGTGTTAGTTCACAGATTCCAGGGGAAGAAATAAAGAGCAATGTTTAAAATCCTTGTGCATGAAGCCATCTATGTGTCTCGGGATCTTCCAATGCCTGTTCTCACGTGGAAGGGTACTGTGGTGAGATTTCCTTCAGGACACTGTAACCATATCACCTGTGATCTGTTCCAGGTACCGGAATTGTGTTTATACCTACCGAATTCTGCCTGATAAGGAAAAGAAGTTAATTGTCCAGGTAAGCCATGCTGGTCTCAGTCCACTGCTGTGGAGATTTTAGTCTTTGGTCTTGCCATTGCCAGCAGCACACTCCTTAAAACACGTGCCTCCAATTCAGTGGCACTGCCAGGTTTTATACAACTGAGAAGCTCAGCCCATGGAATACCTTTTCCTCTGAAGCCAACTTCTTATCAATACAACGTAGATCTTTTCAATCCATGATTACAGAAGTTTACGTACATCCAGAGAATGTATATTGAGTTCTGGTCTCAGGACCCAGAAAGTACCAAGACTGAGAACAAGAGTTTCAGATCTTCTGTTTATTCCTATTCTGCTTTAGGATGCCAAATGAGCCACTTCCCCCTCCTGTGCCACCTTTCAGCCCTTGTTTTCTCAATATAGATCATGAAACTTGGGGTAGGGAGCGAAGCATGGTCTCTTACAGCCCCAAGAATTTGGCATGGGTTTACTAGGCAGCAGTGAGGCTGCAGCTGATCCATCCTCTTGGCACAGCCATTGCCGCATGGGCATTTCCTGGAAAATGAAATGGAAATGCCCATGTTGCCCAGTCTGCCCTGCTAATCATGGTGTATCTACAATCACTCCTTCCAATTTCAGATGACAGCTACCTTCCCACACTATAAATCAGATTTCTATCAACTCCATGTGCACCTCACATGCCCCATATATCATATTTCCTGACGTGCTTTGGGGTCATCAGTTTTTCTTTGAGATCTGCAGTATAGCTGAAAATTAAGTCATCAGGTTAGTGAGAAAGCTGAGTGCTGGCAGCTTGCTTTCAGCTGTGGGCTGTTGATAAGAATTGTAGATTGTGTGTCCTGTGTGCAGACATCCAGCTTAGCTCCTGCAAGAGAAGTTTGGGTAGCTCAGGCTGTTCTTAGAAGCCCCACTCAGATGCAGCCCTGCACAAACACAGCTGTATTGCCAGCAAGGCAAATTCCAGACTCTTGGCACTATGCCAGAGGACTGTGTGTGTCCAGGGCCAGCCACCATGTTCAAATTGGCTTTGAGAACTGATTCTCCAGAGCCATTGAGATTCCTCTGCCTCAGTTGCACTTCTGTTTCTGAGGAGGAACTGGCAGCAGGACACTGTGCCAGACTTGACTTGGGTCAGTATGTGTTACTATGGCGTGTCACCAAATCTCATCCACCTTCCCAGAGCACCTGGCAACATGCAGAGGAATCTGTGCAGGCTGTGAGCACGGGGCTGGCACCAATAACCTGCCATTCCAATCCAGCTCCACAGTGTGCTGCAGCCTGTTTGTAATAACACTCCATTTTCCCCCATCATCTGATATATTCCAGCCTTATTGTCTTCAATAACACGTTTTGGTGCATGTTGTTGGTGTGGTGATGTGATGGTGATGGGTGTTCAGAAGATGGTACGGTGTCTACCAGTGTTCTCACAGATTCCAGAGCAGCTGCAGAGGTCAGGGTCTCATTGTGTGGCATGGCTTACAAACAAAGTCCCCTCAGGTAGCTGGAGTGCTGGGGGGTACCTGAGACCCAGGCAATGGGCACAGCTGTCTATGTCCTACACCAGCTCTGTGGCAGGGCCAGGCCAGGAGCCTGGCACTGTTAATGATGCCCTAGATCTTTGCACTGGCACTGCAATGAGGAAGGGAACTTGGGGAACCCTAACTCTGAACGGCTTTGGGGTATGAGTTTGACAGCTGCTTTGTCATTTGGAAAACAAGCACAGAAATGTTTCTTCCCCTCTGGGAGAAGCAGAAAGGCAGGCCAGAGGGTACCTGCAAAGGCAGCCATACAGCCCCACACTTTGTCCCTACAGGACCTGGGCAAGCCTTGTCCCTCCTGGTTCCTCAGCTGCCCCACTGCCATGTCATGTGAGCCATGCTGGACATGCAGCCTATGCTGGCAGGACACAGACACCACGGGAGACAGGAGGGTTTGAAACCTGGGTGGAGAGCACTGTGCCTGGGTGCAGCAGCTTTCCAGGGAGTTCCAGACCCCAGGAGCTGCCAGAGGAGGTCTGTGCAGGCTTGGCAGGGAGTTATGTTCAGTACAGCCTGTGAGGATGTGTGTTAGTACAGAATCTGTGACTGCTTCTGCTGTGACAAAGGGTCTGTTTTCACGTACAGCTATCCCACTTGTGTGCAGATCAGAGCCCTGCAGCCATAAGAAATCTATATTTCTCTCTACTGTAGCAATGGGCAGCTCTCATACTGGATCAAGGTTTATGACAAGTGCTTTGTAAGATTCTCTTGGGATCTGTGTAGTTATTGTGAGGGATTTCGCTTGTTTCTATGTTATGGGATGCAGAGGGACTATAGTGGAATACCTTTGTAAACTGGGTTGCCAGGAGCTGTAGGTTGAATATCAGGATTAGGCTAAATAAAGTGTGTTGTTAACTCATGTTTTGAAGACACAACACCTCCTGCTTTGTGCTGCCTTATTCCAGTTCTGTGGGAGAGGCAGAAGAAGGAGGTTGGCTTCTTCTGGCAAGAGAGGGACACAGTGAGAGTTGTAATTGAGGCGCAGGGGAAAAACAATCTCATGTTGCTGGCTGCTGTTCTTGCTACAGTGTTCCAGCTGGGCCAGGCTTTTTTTGGTTGCTTGTCTGTTGATTTTTGAATTAAAAAAAAACCTACTTCATGTGTATTACAAGATCAGATTTTTGAAAAGATTAATTCTGTGCAAGGACACACAAGCTGTTGAATGGGATGAAGTCTTGACATTTTAAAAAATCCCATTAAAAAAGGAAGGAGTCTACTAATCCTATGGAATTAGGTGTTAAATTAATACAGTAATTAGCAGATGCTTCTAATTTCTAGGTTTATGAAAATTATGTAGGAAAAATTCAATACTCAATCTTGAGATTAGCCTGTATTAATCACAAATATGAGCCCTGATCGTGCAATGTGACCTTTTTTTTGGCCTGCAGTGCTTCTTCCTGACAAAAAGCTGTCTTCCTGCCCAGATCTGGGCTGCTGTCTGTCAGGAATTTGTCATGATGACAGCAGGTTCAGGAGATGTGCCATATCACAGCTACATACACAGCACATATGACATGACAGCTCTCCCTCTGCACCTGTCTGGAGTTTTTTCACCTTTAAAGCTCCAAGTTGCTTCACTATTCTGTTGAGTCTTGGATAGACAAGTTCAGTTTTCTCTTTGTTAATTAGAGACTTGTCCAGAATCAGTGGAAGGATACTCAGTGTCACTTTTTGCATGGTTCAAGTAATGATTGAAGGGCAGGTAGAAGAGAAGGAGGCACACATTTTTGCATTCAGAGGTGCACTTTTTTGCACTCAGGCTGAAGAAAAAATACTTGCATATGTCCTTCCAGCATTCTGCAGCATGGTCTATGATGGGCCATTGGGATTCTGCATCTGCAAGAGCTCTCCAGCAGTTAGCATGGTCAGGAATCTCTCTTGCCTGCCATATCTAGAATTCAACTGGTGTCCTCCCAAAGCATGCTGAGCTGTAGAGGTCACCACCACAGACAGTTTTCTTTAAATACAAATAGAATTTTTTCCCCTTCTTTTCTGGGACTGATGAATTTTCTCCTTCCATTACTTGAGACTTCAAAATACAGACAAAGAAAACCATGGCTTGGATGAATCAAACTTGCATCCTGCTGATGAAAACATATTTAAGGAAGGAGGGTAGGAGTACTGAAAACCCCTTGAAGCACAGGATCTGTGACAGCCAGTAGAGATCTTCAGGCTGAGAACAATTAGTCATCAGATATCTCTGCTAGCGTGCAGACTCTCACTGTAGTACAGCACTGAGAACTGAGAACAGGAAGAGAGTAAAAGACAGTTACACAGAGATCCAGGAGCAGGGCACGAGGCTGGAAATAGCTGCCCCTGAATTGGCTGAGCTGCTGCCTGTGGGCAAGTCACAGCTGGGATGCTTCACTTTCTTCTCTGGAAAAACAAATACAATTTTGCCTTGGTCCAAAAGTAAGGTATGATTAATGTGTAGTTATTGGATATTTGGGGATTAGCTGACTGTAATCATGTTTATGAAAAGAGGGGTGAAGCAGCAAAGGAGTCCATGGGCATCATAAGATGAGGGACACCTCACTAGAGACAAATTGAAGACACTAAAATTGTCATTCTCATCTAGGCCACGATGGTGAGTTCTTGCCATCCAGATTCACAGTACATATAACTTTCCTGTGCTGTCACTTACAGCATTTCATTTATCCAGCTGGCTGAGGTGTCAAATATGATCCTCTTCACTGCCCAATCTGCACTCTTTATGGTCTTGGCATCCCCTCAACAAATGGGTAACTCAGCCCAGTCTGAGGCTTGGCTTACCAAAAATAATTTTGAATAGCTGTCCCTGGCTGACCTTACCAGGATCAGAAGATGTGTGTGATATATCAGTATTCTTCCCCTCCATTTTAGATGTGCAGTCAAAGCTGTCACATAGCCAAAGCTGAGTTGTGTCTCTGTAGTCAGCAGGAAAGAAATAGGTTTCTGATCCAAGTAAGCTAAACTGTCCCTGGCAAGTCCTGCCTCTGTTGCCTAAAGAGTCCAGAGAACCACCTTAAACTGTCAAACTTGGCAGCTGCAGTCAGGTAAGGAGATTCCCAGCACAGCTGACTCTTGTTCAGTGTGAGAAGGTGTTAAGATCAAGAGCTGCTGTTAAAAATCATGGTACTGCTTTTGCCTAGTGCTTTACCCTGTATTGCCTTTGTATACTGCGATTTTAAAAGGTCTCTGTCAAGAGTATAAGCTGTCTCATGAGTGAGGATGCTTGAAAAAGGGGATGAGAAGGAAGGAGACACTGGCCTGTCAGTGAATATGAATTGGTATTGCAAAAACCCTGTGGAGTTTGATCTCTCTTGATTTCTGGTACATCTCAAACAGGAGTTTACAGCTCATGTTATCTGCTGTCTGTAGTGCAATCAGTCATTTCTCGGGGGCAGCTAGATTGCATCTTATTTTCTGTTCCTAGTCTGTCAGATAACACTTCATAGGTCATTTGCAGGATCAAGCACTGGCCTCTTGCCATTTTGTGTGAAGGCTGGGGGACATATCCTGGTGGACAGATGGCAACATGGCACAAACAGGGCTGGCACAAAAGATGCCTTTGGTAAAAGCCACTGAGAGAGTCAACCTAGTAGTTATAGGAGCAGCTTTTGCTTTTGGTAGAGGTGGAGTCTCCTTAAGAAACTGGGGCACCTGCAAAGCAGCCTTTCAGCTGTCGGTGCCACAGATGGGTTTACTCTCCACTAGTGGGGCATCACCTTGAGTGCTGGAGGCAGTTTTGGGCATCACAATTTAAAAAGGACATGAAGCTCTCAGAGAGTGTCCAAAGGAGGCCACAAGGGTGGTGAAGGGCCTTGAGGGGAAACATGAGGAGTGGCTGAGAACATTTGGTTTGTTCAGCCTGGAGGAGTCTGAAGTCAGACTTCATTGTGGTCTTCAACATCCTCCCAAGGGACAGTGGAGTGGCAGGTACTGAACTCTTCAGTCTGGTGACCAGTGATAGGACTTAAGGAAATGGCTAAAGCTGAGTCAGGGGAGGTTTATGTTGGATATCAGGAAAAAGTTTTTCATGTAGAGAAATTGGTAGAGAAATTCATGTAGGTAATTGGGCCCTGGAACAGGCTCCCCAGGGCAGTGGTCCAAGCCTGACAGAGCTCAAGACACCCTCAGGCACATGGTGGGATTGTTGGGGTGTCCTGTGCAGGGCCAGGAGTTGGTCTCAGTGGTCCTGATGGGTCCTTTCCAAGTTAGCCTGTTCTCTGGTTCTGTGATTCCATCACCACGTGCTGTGTCTTCTGTGCTGGATGACAGTCTGGCCTCAGCCTGAGGAAGGCACAGCCTCCCTGTGCTTTCCTGTGGACATGACCTGGTGTTCACTCATTGAACCTTTCCATTCTGCCACCTAGAACTTGAATCAGACACATTTGTCCACAACCTCAGGGTTCAGGCATTGCCTGACCACTGCTGCTTCTTTCTAGCAAGGTGCTCTTCCCTTCTCCTTCTTGCCAACCTGCTTGGTTATTTTTTTCTTGTATTACCCTCAGTCTGCTCTCCCATTCTTGCCACGAGCTGAACTTTTGCTTCAAGTCATGTACCTACCTTGAAATGTTTTGGACTGCCAGGGGTCAAGGCTCCAGCCACCCACAGAACCTTGAATGCTGGTTGCATCTTTTAGCTGCTCCACAGGAGAGGGCAGAGAGAGAGCTTGTCTTGAGCAGAACAAGGAACCACTTTATATTTTCAAGCAAACTGGAAAATTTAAAAAAAAAAAGTTGCTTTCAGGTGAAATGTTTCATTTTGATTTCGGGCTTCTCAGAAGTGATCATGGTGTTTCCAGGATGTTGAAGAAAAACATTTCAGATGGAAAAACTGGATCATCCTTTTGAAAAAGCCCAGATAAGCAATTTTGAACTTGTCACCTTTTTTTTTTAAATTAAGAGGGGAAAAGGGAATTGAACAAAGACTATGCTTTGCAGAACACATGCTCTATTCCCTTTCATTTTTTAATAAACTTTTTTTTTTTTGCTTTGAACAAAACCATTTGATCAACTCCAGAGTTCTGTGAACATTACCTTGCTGTAAGAAAGGATTGTGAAAAGCTGCCTTCTCATGCTGCACCAGGCACTGTACTACAGTAAGGAAAACATTAGAGTTTAAAAAGTTTTGCCTGTCTTTTTTTTTCTGCTTTATCTTCCTGGGCTGCCCTGGCTGCCCAGGCTTTGACAGAAAGTGCCCCCTCCCTGGGTGAATGTAGGAAACATTCATTTTGCAGTTGCAGTGCCAGACCATAATTCCAGACCATAATTTCTGTGAGCAGGAGCACTCCTTGCACCATTGAAAAAAATTACTTACATTTATACTTACTACCTGTTGCAAAGGGAGGGCTTGACACTATTTACTTGTGGGTTTTGCTGACTTCAGTGTTAATTATGGATGCCCTGGAAGCACTGTTTTACACTGAGTGATCCTATAGCTTTCTCTTTTCTTTTTCTTTTTTTTTAATTTTCTTTTCTTTTTCTGGTAATTTTTTACTAGTCTGATACAGGGCTGTGTGCAACAGGAAACAAGTTAGAATGTGAGCAGTTAGAAATAGGCCAGCAGCTGTGACTCACTGGGCCAACTGGCACTGAGGTGTAGGTTGCCAGTGTACTCTGTGGCTCCCAGAAGGTGGTAGAATCTCTAAACACTGTGTATAGGGATTTCTGCCAAAACCCTCCCTCCCCAGCTCACTTCTAGAAACACATTTTTGAGGAAACATCTAGATTTATACTCTCTGTCTGTATATGCTTGTTGGCATGGAAGGGCTGAGGGATAATCAGGGTGATCACTTTGCTTGGGTAGATACAAGGGACATATGGACATCCAGACAATACTTACGAGCAGAGTACTGAAACATGGTAAGGGCAGTGCATTTCTAGTGTGCCCAAATACATAATTTAAATACATTAAGATTCATTTTATTACCAAAAATGGTAGATACTCAAATTTGAATATTTTTCAGTATAATTTAATATTAATTTAAATCAGTTTGTCAAGCACTTTACATGCAGAACTGAAATTATCCATGTATTTCATGTTTCTGCAAACTATCTAAATCTGTTAATACAAGGAATATGTTTTTTTTTCTGCTGTTGCATCTGCAGTAAGAATAAACATAATGCATTTCACAGGTTTGGAAAGCTGAAAGAAGCAGCATTTACCAAAAGAACTAGGCATTTCCTGAAACATGCACATTCCTGCACTGAATCTCTCAGTATACAAAATTCTTCATACAAACAAAGCATATCCAGCTTTTGTCTAGTTTGAACCCCTCCAGAATGTTTCCAGTTTCCTGAAATATAAAGAAAAAAATGTTCAGAGAAGATGGTTTAAATCAGGTTAAAGTGGTATTATTTTGTCTTTCAAGCTTCAAGAAATGAAATCAGGTCTTTGGAAGATAATGCATGCCGTGAAAGGAAATCCCTTTTCCTTTTATCTAGATGTCCTTTCAGATAAAATCTCACTCGAACGAGTGAAATGCCAGTGAATGTCATGAATTTCTTTTGCTGTTTGCCCTCCTATAACCGTGTTATCTCATAAAGCCTTCATCACACCCAAACAATTGCAAATTGTACATAGCTAATCCTCACTGAAGGTACAACAGCAGCTTCCAGGAGCTGCAAACCCTTCCAGAGTCAGAGGATAAGGATTAGGGCTGTTACAGAGTAACCAGTTTAACAATTACTGTTTGAGTAATTGTCTCCCCTATTATCCTTTGGAAAGGCTTTGGCCACTCACAACCACACACCCAGCAGCTCTTCTTCCACCGCGCTGGATCTTCCAGCTCCCACTACAGGAGCTCAGACAGTTTGTTCGAGAGGCCAAATGCACCACCCTGACTGAGAGGAGCCCCTGGGGCACACACACCTCAGTGTCTCCAGGACTAGCAAAATGAAAATCTCCCTGAAACTCTAAATCTCTTATGGCAGATGAGAAAAAAGAACTGAAAACTTATGCAACCACCATTGTCAACAAGAATGTATTTTCATTTTGCAGTAATTTGATGGATATTAGCTTTGATATTATCAGCCACATAGTGTTCTAATCATTTGATTGTCTTATCCTTTTCATATTTTATATTTCCAAAGACTTGTGATGAAGCTTCATAACTAAATTTAAGGTATTCAGGGAGACAACAGATTATTTCCCTTTCAACTGTGTGGTAATGAATGACTATGTTTTATTGCTTCTGTGCTTTGGGGCATGATGGGTCACAGAGGAAAATGCTCATTTCCAGGCAAGTCTCCAGTTGTTTTCTCAAAGAAAGAGAAGTTAATGTATTGTTGGTGCTGTATGAGGCTTTTTTGTCCTGATCACTCAAGATAAGAATGAGTCTTGGAAAACACTGATATTGGATTTATTTACAAGAAATCTTATGGCAAATATTGCAATTGGTACAAAATTGTTTCCACACTTGCTCCTGACAGAGTGATGCCCTTTCTTCTTCAGAAATCTATCTTGATTTGCTGATGAGATGGATCATTGCAGGCTGCATCACCTCTCCATGCAGAGATGGAACTTATCCAGCATGTCACAAGTGATACTTAGGCTCCTGTTAGCTCTTGTTCATGTGATGTGCACTGCAGCCTTAGGGAATGGGACCAATACACCCTACATGTGCTGTAGCTTATTGCTGATATCAATGTAAAATATAAAGATGCAATCACCTTTAAATAACAATGCTTTCCACTGAAAGTATTGTGCTGGTTGCACTTGTTTTAGGTAAATTAAATTGGTCTGCTCCACCAATACTCTTCAAATTTACGTTTTGGTGGTTGAAGTTATTACAGCTTTTAAAAGAAATTTAGAATCCTTTACTTTTTACATTGCTGCATTAATGCAAAGCACGAAGGGCTTGGTTTCAAATGACAGAATGGTTTAGGGAAATGAAACACTTGAGCAAACGAAGCAGACTTGAGCTCAGACTCAGATGTTTCAGTCTCTCTGAGAGAATGAAGTCACAGTGGAGGTTTTGGTTGTTCCCAGGCCTCTGCCCCGCTGTCTGACTTACTTGTCTTCAATGTGTAATTCTGTCAGAGTTTTCCATCTTGATTCTCCTCTGGAAGTATAAACTGATGGCTGTTTGTTCCATCCCAGCTCTCCCTCTCCAGTATTTTCAAGATAACACAGCTGGGCTCAGCAAACCCCCCAGGCAGAGAACAGCAGAGCTCTCTGGGGGCTGGGACTGATAAGCCTGGATTAAAATTTCCAGATAACACTGTATTAAACCTTATTCTCCAAAACTTGACAGGGATGCAATGACCTGTGCTGTTTAAAAGTCTTAGTATACAGTGTTATTTGTGATGGAATGTGACAGAAGCCACATGCAGCAGGAACTGGTTATTCACAGAGACACAAGGTCCCTATTGTCATTGTACACAAAATCCCTGTACATGCAAAATCAGAAACCTTGTGTTGGGTCCAATTTTAGGGGGCAAAGTGCAACAAAAAATGTGTGACATCTGCTATTTTTATTCCAGAGGTGTGGTTCAAGGGAGGATATAAAAGGAGAGGGTTTGAAGGATGTTTTTTGGCTGGTTTTAGTTTTGTGGTCAATTTTGTTAAATCATGGTGCTTCCTCAGGCTGGGTTCTGTAACTGTTCAGTCAGCAGGGATGGTTCAGGGCTTTCTTCTAACTGAGTAAGGGTTTGCAGTAACTGAATGAAATAAGGGACAGCCTCTTGAAAAAAGGACAAGTAGTCACCCTTAGTGTCACAAAAATAGCAAACAGTAGCTAAAGAATGAAAAAATTTGCAGGCTGAAGACAGGAAATTGTAACACTGAAGTGCTCACCCTTACCTGTTCATTGCTTAGGGGTTTTAATTATGCAATCTCAGAAAATTGTGCAGGAAAATGTGGTGGATGTGAATGCAGGTGTTTCCCATGAACATTCTGCTTGCATTGCTTTGCTTCAGCAGCACATCTTCAATGAGTATGGCCTTTTTAATCTTATATTTTCTCTTTTCCACCTGATAGTTAATGTAATTTATGTATATTTAGTGCTTGGTGACAGTTGATTCATTCAGCCCAGAAGACAGAGAGCTGATTATGGATTCTCCTCATCTGCTGAACAGGTTAGAAAGATGCCCAAAACCACAGTGTAAGACTGATGTGAACTGAGGGATCCTGCCCAGCTGTGCAGGCAGAGCCAGTGTAGACGTGTCTTCACCTGTTTCAAGGAAAAGTTCTTTCTCTTAGGACTTCAAACCCCACACACTGTTGCCTGGGGATGTATTTATTGCCTTCCAGAAAGTGAAATTTTTTCGGGGTGACAGTTGATTCATTCAGCCCAGAAGAGCAATATGTATCTAATATATATACCTGAGAAGCAAATAACCTACCAAAAAACAAGTAATCTGCAGTAGTGTCCCCAGGTCAGTTACTCTCAGTGGTGAGCCCTGCCAAAATCCCAAGAGTGACCTGACCTCCACTGAGTGCCTTCAGAAACCACGACTGAGTTACATTTGCTGCCTTGGTTGCCTTGACAGCTCTTGGGAATCTGTTTTCAAGCTTGTCTTGGTAAGCACTAGAGCTGGATGCTTTATGAAGAAACGAAAATGGAAATTTTCATTTGACTTAAAGTGCTGAAGCTTTTCAGTGGAAAACCAAAAAGCACAAGGCTTGTGATAAAATTACAGAAGTTTTTGGAAGTAGTGTACTCCAAAACTTACTTAAGTTCTACCCACACACCACAGAAGTGCTAAAAAAATTGCATCAGATCCCCATGGAACTGCAGGCCTTGCTCATTCATCACCAACTCATCTGACTTGCACCCTGTAGCTAAATTTAATACCAGTCCTTCATGTTCTGTCATGGAACTGTACTGTTGTTTGCTTGTTGTTGATGTAAATCTTATTTATTATAACACAGAGAAATGCTAGAAGGGTTGGTTGCTCAGCAGTTTTTCCTTGGTGCTGAATCCATATTGACTGTGTTGGCACAATTTTTTCTGATGGCTGGAGTTTGAATGGTTTATTTAGTGTAAAGGACTATCCCACATACATGGTATTGGTGCTTTCTGTAATTGTTTGGTGTTCCTCCTGGTTTCTATCTAACTGTATTAGTTGGATATTTGACAATTCACATACTTTTTATGTAAATCATGGAATGCTGGAGCAGAGTGCAATGGGGTCTTTCAGTTGGATCCGAGTACATTATTTTTATTACCTGTATCTTTATCATGTGTGGAAAAACACTGGTTCAGAAGACTTCCATAGGGCCTTTACCTTCCAGAACTTCTAATATGCTTTTCTTTAGGATGTAGAATTTTAACAAGGAATTCAAGGATAAAAATTTGGCAGCCGACTATACTCTACTGAGAACTGCTTTCAATATTCCTTCTCTTCATCAGGCTCTCTTAGTCTGCCAGTGCCCCAGTTCTGCCATGGGAGCACTGCCTGCCTGTGAACACGACCAGTCCTTGGACTGCCAGGACAAAGGCTGAGTGGGATCACAGGGAGGAAAACTCCTGCAGGGCCAGAGGAGATGAGCAGTGACAATCTGACAGTCAGGGTCTTTTCAAGATTAACTCCAACTGGGCTCACACTCCGCACACAGAACGTGTTAAGCATTTGAAACCCAGACTGAACAAAAAGCATTGTGCTTCCCAAGTCGTTCTCCTGACACTGCTGATAGGAAGTGAGATGGCCATTCCCAAAATTGGAAACCTTTAACATTCCCATCTTTTTGTAATGTTTAATGAGAATAGAATTGTGATGCAGTGCAAGTAATTAATACACAGAGTCTGTTAAGTCAATATTATGCTTAGAGGAATGGAGCTTGTGAGGGAGGTAGTACTGGTACCTTTCAGTTGCATTGCAGGAGCAGAGGGAACTTTATAGGATTGACAACACAGTAATTTTATTTTTTCCCCTTTTTTAACTTAGTTTTGTTTGGATGTCTGATGTTCAGACAGGATCACAAGTTAGAAGTAATATGTACTTAGTTGTTGTTAAATTGCAACTCCTTTTTTCCTTCCCTGAATAATCTCTTTTAGAAATTCTGAAATCCTCTTTCCCAGCACTCTCTGAATTCCATGATTTTCACCCAAAGTCTTAAAAGGCCACTGTAGCAAAAGTGACATGAACAAGCAAACTTGAGCATCAGGACCAAGCCTGATGAGACAAGAAAGTTTCCATCATCTCTCATCTTGGAGGAGACAGGGACTATTCACTTGCCATTCCTCCCAACATTATTCAAGTTATATAACTTAAAACTGCACTTCCACTGTGCTGTTCTCCCCACAATCCGTGTGATTTTTTTCCAGGTGAGGAAGTGCTGCTCCACCCACACACCAGCACCCTTTGCCCATGTTCCTTGGATTTCTCCCCTTGCCTCTTCTCTCATACTTAGTTTCCTGGCAGAGACCCTCTTGCTGAGGTTTACCCAGCAGCAGAATTCCTTTGCCAGCTCACAAATTCCAACCTCTTATTAAAGTTCAATTCTTTACTCACTCTCCATGTGACAGGATCCTTCTTTTCCTCAACTACACACTTGCTCCTCTCCCTTTATGCTCCTTGGCAGTTCCATTTCTTCCAAGCCCTGGGTGTTGCATTCAAATTTCTGGGTGGCTTGTATTTTGAGAAGTAGCTGTTTCTCCCAGCTGTGATTCCTGTCTATGATCCCATTCTTGTGAAATGCTCCTGAAACTTCTTGAAACAAGATTTGATCTAAAAATAAGGCACATTTTCTAACACAATAAAACAAAAACACAACCAGGTTGCTTTAAAATGCTTTAAAACATAATTTACTAGGAATTTCTTAGCTCACTTATTTCACTTTTTTAGGTGAAAAATAAAAAGCTTGCCTACATGAAAGCCAGAAATAAATTTAAAAATGCCACCCAGACTTCTTAGCTAACTGACAGTCTCGAAGACAACTTTTTTCAAAACCTGGAAACCTAAATTTTTTTTTTTAAATCTAAAAGGAGAAAAGTTCCTGCTAGCCTTCCTCACCACAGTACAAGTAACCTGATTTTCAGCTTCCATTTAAGCTGGTGGGTACAACAACAACTAAGTAATTTTATAACTTTGAGAACTTATTGCCTGTTACTGAAATGCCTATATATGGGTTTAAATACCTGTTTTAAGGCACTCTGTTTAGAAAAGATTTGCCTTAAGCAATATAAGCAGATGACCAGTTTCCTAGTTCCTTCTTGTGCCTTGGCGCAGGAAAGGAAAACACTTCCTCTTCCTTCTGAGGGCCTCAGACTTCCTGTGCCATCTATTTATACAATTGTAATGAACCCCAAGTTAACCACTTCCTCTCCTGGCTTAGCAAAGGCTTTACATCTTTTAAATCTCTTTTTACTTTATGTCTTTATACTCCATTTGCAACTTCTCCTAAAGGTGTGTTCAGTGTTGCTCCTCACAAAACCTGTGTTTGGAGTGTCTTTGTTGAGGTGTTCTCTTGGCCACGTGGCAATGCTTGGATACACCAGGTAAAAAGGAAGATTAGATTGTCTCATTCATCCAAAACCTGTTGAAAAGTTCAGGTGGTTGAACTTGAAAAAGAGAGGAAGTGTTTTCCTTTCCTGTGCCAAGGCACAAGGAAGGACTAGGAAACTGGTCATCTGCTTATATTGCTTAAGGCAAATCTTTTCTAACCAGAGTGCCTTAAAACAGGTATTAAAACCCATATACAGGCATTTCAGTAGCAGGCAATAAGTCAGAAGATGTAACCAATGAGTAGTGATTAAAGGCTTTAGTCTCATACATGTTCTCATGAAATGAACAGCCTGGAAGCCTGTTCAGCAAAAAGACAGGAGCAAGTTGTAGCTGCTTGTGTTCAACCATTGTACAGTTGCATACAGAGCATACAGAGGACTGGAAGGAATTGATTACTGGAAGGACCTGTAGAATTGAGGGCAGGTTCTGGTGGACAAGAGGCACCAAGACATCCTGTGGGAAAGGAGGTTCACAGCTGAAAGGGCTGGAATCTGAAGTGGAAGTCCTGAAAGTTGTGGTTTGGGGTACAGTTGAAATGGCTGAGCTGGTCATGTTCAGCTTTACCCATCTCCTTCAAGGATACAGAAGGACATGGATAAAGACAGCTGTCAGATCTGCAGGGAGCTTCCCAGGGTCACGGGATTCGGGATGGCAGGGTGCCTTGCAGGTCTCTGAGCCCAGCATTCCCATTTCCTGGCAGAAGCAGGATCAGAGGCTGGCTGTGAAGATTGCCTGGGTACACTGCACTGCAGTGCTTCCAGAGACATGGACACATACTCTCTGTGTAGCCCAACTTTGCTGTCTCTGCCTGGCAAGACAATCTGAGCTCTGTCTTAACCTCTCCTGCTGCAAAGCCACCCCCCACATCTGCTGTCCCTCAGGGACTTGAAGCATATCTGGTTGCCATCTATTTTATAAGCGAATTTAAAACTTGTAAGACTGCTGCTGTGACATCTTCAGGCTGTCCCTTTGCCAGACCATACCAGTCCCTTTCTTCTGAGCTTTCCTTGAAAAGCTGTTTTCCAACTCTTCTGCCTTCCTTGGAATTTTTCTTTGAGATTCTCTATGGTACTTTCATACGTTCTGTAAGAATTCGTGCCTTGAGCTGCAGAGAACAGTCCAGCTAAAGCCTTATGGCACAAAGTACAGCAAAAAGGTTTTTTCTTGCATCTCATATGATACTCCTGCTAATAGATCTTAGAGAGACTTGTGCTTCAGATGCAGCTTCCCAATGTAAAATTGCTACTCAGCCTCTGATTCACTATTCCACAGATTCCTTTGTACAATTCTGCTGTTTTGTGGGCTGTTCCCTAAATTGCATATGTTCACTAGGTGTTTCCTTTCCATATGTTGTGGCTGCCATCAGCACAAAGCCGAGGTACAAGCAGGGATGCTGAGGAATCCCCCTGGAACGGGGCCTGCCCTCCACACCACTCCAGTGTCCTGGGAGCCCCGTGAGCACATTTCTGGGGATGTGGTGTGTTGCTGTGGAGATGACACTTGCCATCCACGTTCATAATGACTTGAAACAATTCACTTTGCAATTAAAACAAGATCTATGCTGCGATAACCCCGAGGAAATAGTTACTTACTGAATGCAGGCAGGGGGGCGGGAAGTGGATTCCATTGTTGGCTCTGCTGGGGTAGTTCCAGGTTGCTCTGTGCTGCCCTGTCCTGCTCTGGTTTGCTTTCAGTGCCCTGTTCTGCCCCTGCTTCTTGTCTCAAAGTCCAGAGCAAGTTTGTGTAAAGTTTAGGCTGTTCTTTGCTTCACTCCTGTCATCCAGAGCAGCTGCCTTGAGGATGTTTATTCCGTGTCCCCTCAATCCCGTTTTTGGTAATGTGCTCCACAACCACCTGCAAACTGAGTCAATGCCACTATTTTACTATCCACCACTGCTTTTCCTTCCCCACTGACAAAACTTTGCCACCAGCTCACCAAATATCCCAGCCACGTGCTGCTTTCCTTGCTTGCTGGCAGAGCCCAGGCTTCAGGCCGGTATCCAGCACCCCGCGCGCCAGCAGCACCATTACTGAACCCGGCTTTCTGTGCTCAGCTGATGCCACTCAGGCATCATCCCTGCAGTGCTGGTCAGGAACACACCACAGCCTGGGTGATGGTCCTATTGCTCTGTGTCTGGAAGCAAAATTATGGGCTGTTGGATTTGGAGGGGCTGTTGTGGCACAGGCTGTATCCAAGTACCTTGAGGTTGTGTGTCGAACAACGTGACTGTTGTCTGTCATGCAGGCTTTGTTCTTATCCCTTCCCCAAGCGGAGAAGCAAGTGCAACAAGGTCTTGCTTTTACTGTTCTCTCTCCCATTTCAAACAAGGTGCAGTTTTCGCTGTTCCTCTCTGCAGAGGGAGGCAGCGCAAAGCACTGTGCCCTGCTCTCTTTGAGAGAGTGGGGAGATTTGAGGGATGTTTAGAACTGGGAGGAGCTCATTTCACAGTGCTGGCAAAAGGCACAGAGGGTTCCTGGGCACTGCTTTGTGCTGGAGGGACTCAGCCCTTCCCGCATACTTCCTCTGTGAGGTCCTTGCAAATAATAACAATTATACTAAAAAAAACATGAATGAGAGTAATCCAGTGATTTTGCTTTCACACTCTCATCATGGCCAGGCTGAGGGTGCTGCTGGTGTGGCTTTTGTGGTGTGGAGAAGGAGCTCGATCTCCCCCACCTCACTGAGCGGGTGCGGAGCAGGTTTGAGGTTCCCCATCCTTCCCTCTGTGCTTGGTCATTTCTGGTTGGAGCTCTCAACCCTGTCGGTTCCCCATTTTCTTATTCCAGCTCTTGTTGTCTCTGTGCAGCTGCTCGGGACACAGGTTCAGTTCTCTGCTGACTTCTGCCTCAAAATATGAAATGCTGTTCTTTATTTTACTGTGTGCCACTGGGAGTTGGTCCTTTTATCCTGAATGGACTTGGGGAAGGTGGGCTGTCGGAAGAGCTGCCACTGCTGGGATGGAGGCTACCTCTCTTTGGGAATGAGTGTATGGATACAGGTGCACGCAAAGCTCAGCTCCATGCTGGGGAATTTGGGCTGTACCACAGTCTTGGGTCTGCTCTTGAAATGCAGTGAATTAGAGGAAGGAGGCCTGTTGCAAAATGCTTTTTCTTCTGGTTACCACAGAGACCAGCATGGTTTCAGAGACTGAACTATCCTTGGCAGCAAAAAGTGCTAATTCAGCCTTTCCTCCCACTTCCATCAAGGCTCTGTTTTGCCCTAAAAGAACTGTACATGGCAGTCCAGCTTCTTGTAGGTGCCCTGGGAGAGCAGGAGATGAGGGGCAGAACAAGGCTTATAAGACAGTGTTTGGGCACTTTGGGTGGGAGAGATGCTGTGCAGGGGTGGGATGGGGCGCTCTGGGGACAGTCACCAGTCAGGGGAGACCCGGAGAAGCAGGCAGACAGTGAGGTAGTGAAGGAAAGTGAAGTAGGAGTGTGAAGACAACTTTGGAAAGAGGGGGAACGGAGTAGGCTGCAGTAATTTAAGAGGTGAGAGAGAGCACCCATGGCAAAGCTTTCCTCCTACAAGGATGCGCATAGCAAACCCTGACCCTGTTTACCTTTGGTGTTTTTTAGGATCTATGTGCGTGCTCTGATGGGGCTGATGCCTTTTTCCAGGTGCCTTTTGGGGTAGCTTAGGGCAAGGCAAACTATCACAAGCCTTGTCCCCCATGAGCTTCAGCCCATCTCCAGGTGCTGTATTTGGGCAGAAGGCAGCCCAGGCAGGTTAATCCAGATGATGAGGTGTGTGTGACCCTGCCATGGGCTGCGCATGAAGGCTGAGTGTGCTGCCACCCCACCATCAGTGCTGCCAACAGTGCGCTCTGGTCTGCTGGTCACACCTGCCTAAATTAAAACAAAAATGAGCATTTTTGAGCACAGGAAGGTACTGCAGGGCAGGTGAACAGAGAAACACGGGGGAACTGGCTGAACTATTCCAGGTCTGTTCGAGCTGTGACTTTGGGATCCTTTCCTATGGTGGATTAGAGCAAAATATTGTTTCTCCCTTGACGGTCTTCCCTGATTGCCAGCCTTCACACTTGGCATGAAGAAGCAGAAGAGTCTGGGAGGACCCAGGCACTACTTGCATTAATTGGTCTAAATGAGAAGTCATTCTGATGGTGCTGAGTCCATGCCACTCCAGCAGAGCAGGATTTGGCCTACGTTCTTACAGTCATGTGCAGTTTTAACCACCAATTTGTTTCAACACCTCTGGCCTCACAAAAATATAATCTAGTGTTTGCCCAAGCGTTACCTTGATGGTGAATGCGACATTTTCCAGTGTATGAGTATAATAAATCTTGCTAGATGCAAGAGCATTTATGCAGGAGACAGAAAAAGAGGCTGTACAGGCAGAGCTGTCAGAAACATCATCCACATTTGTTATGAAAATGTCTTGCTGAGCCTTTAAAGACATGCAGGTCTAGTTAAAAGTGAAACGTATTTTTAATGGCAGGTCTAGGGGCATTGGCAGCTTCAAATACTGAAAGTACTGTCCTAATTTCTGGCCTGAGATTTTATTCTTTAGGAAAAATTAAAAAGAAATCTTGTTGCTGCTACTACATTTTTCTGTCCAAAGACATTATTCTGACTTCTGATCACTGTAGTCTTTGCTTGCATTATTCCTGTTTAACCTCTTGGGTTTGCTACATTTGCCTTTTAAACAAAAGAATTCACAGAGAATAAGAAACTGGGCAAACACAAATGGCAAGTAAATAAGCTTGTTCAAACTTGTATTAAAATTTTGTGTGTCTTAATTTTTACAGGCAGTAATTGCAATCCCAAACCAAATGTAATACCCTGACTGTTAGTCAGAGGCAGAATATCCAAACCGTAGCTATGTAACAAGTTATTTCAAATTGGAGGCAAAGCTCTAATTCCTTATTAACTAACCATGTTTTGTGTGCAAAATCTGGCTCTATGCATGAAAATAGTGCCAGTCAAGCCTGCCACTGGGGTAACAAGTACTTCCTTCAGATTGTCCACTATTCCTGTCTCCCCAGTTGTGAACAATTCTCAGTGTTGCACTTTTAAGTCAATTACAAGTTGTGTGGGGCTTGAAACGACCAACTACTGTGCACCATTTTGTCCCTGATTCTTGATGTTTTGTGGCAGATGCAGACAAAGCCTTCTTGTGTTGGTTTCCGTGGAAAACCCTTTTGTCCAGAAGGAGAGTCCCCTGCCAGGAAGACTGTGCCCCAAGAAGAGGGATCAGAGCTTTGGCTGAGTGTTGCTGTAGCTTTGGGTGTGGATGACAATTCAGTGCAGTTTTGGATGTGACACAGAGCCTTTCTCTTGGTCAGAAGTGCTGAGCCATAACAGATCGTTTCCCTTTCTTTGGCAGGGCCCTTGGTAGAAGCAATGGGGAGAGCTGCAGGGATGGCAGCTGTTCCTACCTGGTGAATCTGGCAGGTTCACCACTTGTGCCAATGTGTGGATGTAATTGTTCCAAAACTTTGGCTCTGAAGACCTCTGAAGACCAGGCCCTGAGCCTCAGCTCTCTAAACCCTATTCCAGCATTCTTGTACAGGACAGTACTTTGTTTCATCTGAACCTAGTTCTGAGCCTTTGAGTGCTGGAAGGGATGCTAAGGTCTGCATTTAGCCATGTTTATCTTGCAATTTCACAGAAAAATTATTCCTGGATACCACAAAATATAACACAGTCAGGTGGTTTGTGCTGACTAAAAGAGGGAATGCAAAGATTAATCCAGGAGAATTCCTTGTTTTTAAAGTCTTCCTTTGCTGTGA
>VYZS01095624.1:351-58328 GCA_013400695.1 Neodrepanis coruscans | reverse complement strand
TGAGATGATCTTTAGGATCCCTTGCAACCCATACCATTCCAAGACAGTTTCAGCAGCAGCAAAATGCCCCTCAACATCTGCCCCTCCCACAGAGGTTTCACAGCCCTTCCTTCCCCTGTGGCAGCACTGGGATGTTTCCAGGCTCTCTGGAAGTGTCAGTGGGTTGGACAAGGTGCTGTTCAGCACCTTTGGCAGCTCTGTGTGATTCTGTCCTGCAGGGGACTGGCTTGGATGGCCCAGGGTTGATGTCATGACATATTTGCTATAACTCATTTAAAAATAGCAGTTTAATAACAATCCAACCATGGAACAATGGGCTGGGGGGGTGTTGTCCATGGGCTGACCTGGAGCAGCTCTGATGTGTCTTCATTTGCTGCAGACAAATGTTTGTTCCAGGAGGTGCCTCAGCCTGTGTGGTCCGTGAGCTGCATTAGCTTTGCTTCCAATCACTTTTTCCTGAGTCACTGATGTAATTGAAGCTTGTTTGTTTTGTTTTTTTCCTGTCTGCCAGGAACATGGAAATCAGAGTATCCCTTTGTAGCCTCTTAAGATATTTTAAGACTGTTATCTGCCTTTTCTTCATCCACTCCAGACTAAACAACCTGATTTCTGGCAATCTTTCCTTGTGGGTTTTGTTTTCCAAACCTCTGATCATTCTCATCCTCCTCCTTTGGACACTTCCAGTTGATTCATGTCTTGTTTTGAAGGACTCTCCTTGCTGGGGCTGCACAGAGTGGGAAGGTTCTCACAGGCTCCTCTGTTTGCCCAGGGCAGAGATTTTTCACAGCACTTGACACTTTTGTGTTCTTGTCACCTCCTGAAGCCCCAGATTTCTGTTTCTGCAGAACTGACACTTAATCAGTTGTTCCATTGTTCAGATTTTGAGATTCATGAGAAACAACCTGATCTGAGTTGATCTTTGAGACCACATTGCTGAATTTCATGAGTGAAATTCATAGTGAAAACCAAACACTTTTTATGTTTGTTCTTAGGCTACAAACTCAGAGCTTCTGACATTGGGACAGACCCCCTCAGTGCCTTTGGAAGCTTCACCCAATTCACTGCCAACTTCTCTGTTGTTTCCAAAGTTTTCTGACAGTCCCTGTGGGTGGGACAGGGCTGAAGCTGTTGTTGAAGTCCAGTGGTGGCCTCACCCCTCTCTCTGCTCCCCTTGCAGGTTTAGTGCAGAGCTCTCAGTTGTCTCTGCTGAGGGACAAAGGTCTGGGGATCCCCCCTGGCTTTGTCACAGCTGTGGGGACAGGACTGAAGTGCAGCTGTGCCATTTCACTTCGTTAATGGGCACTAACAGAGGGGCTCCCAGAGAAGTGTTGTGTTTCTGTTTATTTGGTTGTGTTTCCTTTTCTTTCCTCCCGTCTCAGTGACATGAAACATTAATTGTGTCTGACATTGCCTTCTGTGGACTCTCTGTAAGGGAACAAGCAGCCCCTGTAGCAGAGCACCTTCCTGAGCTGAGCTTTCTTTACAAAGCCTCCTATTATTCTTTTGGGTGATTCAGAGGGTTCATCCTCTCATTGTTTGTGTGATTGATGGTGACAAGTGAGTCGATGGAAGGCTCTGCAAATTTTAACACTGAGACAAAATCATGACTTAAGAACCATTGTACTTGCAGTTCTCAGATATCAATCAAAGTGACTCAGAAATGAATTAGGAGCTGTCTTTTACAACTGGATAATCTTAGACTGAATTAATAACTCAGTCTAAATGTGCTTTGCTCTCTGTAGTAGCTGCCTCTCTATTGTGAGTGCTCCATGGACCAGGTCCAGCAGCATCAGCTTTTCAGCTGGGTTTGCTCTCATTCTTCCCTTGTTAGCATTTACATATTGCTGCTGTCCTGACACATTTCTGGAGCTGTGGAGTTCAGTGGAACTGGGGTGTTTTGAGAGCAGTGGAGCTGTTTGGATAAAACATCACCTGCAGGCAGCTCTTGCTCTGCATTGCAGCAAAGCTGGGCCTGGGAACACTGGTGTTGTCAGTGGCCTGGTGGAAGGGGAGCCTGAAATGGGTCCTGCTGTGCCCATTCAATTCTTTAGTGAAGGTGCAAACTTCAGCTGATTCTGCTGAACCTGGAACTTGCAACCCAAGGCTCCCACTGCTGTTCCTCAGCAAACCCACTGCCAGTCTCCCAAAGCCATTCACTCCCAGGCTGCAGGAAGAGGCTTTTCTTTCCTGGTTCCTCTTTCCCTCTCTGAAGATTGTACAAAGCTTGCTGGTGGTGGCTCAGGCTGCAGCTCTGCTCCAGAGAAATGCTGGATTTGGATGACTCACCCCCACAACAATAAAAAGTTCTGCTGTAATTCAAGACAGCTGACTGCAGCCTTGAATCACACATTAATACTCAAATGTAGTTTTGTTTTTTTCATTTTATTGCTTCAAAGTTAAAATTGGTTTGCAAGTACTGCCCTGCACAGAGCAACATTCTGGAAGGGGCATCACAGCTCTGGCATGGACCTTCCATGGCTGATGCCAAGGGAAAATAAGAGAATGTCAGGGCAAGAGGAGAATAAAATAATTCAGTGAAGAAGGAGGCAATTTTTAACATAATGAATCCCATTTCCCTGCAAGTCACTGGTCTCTGTTACAACTTTTCCCAGCTGCCTTATTTGGTTTCCCATCTTCTTTTGGTTCTGTAAGATCTTTGCCATCTTGCCAGAGTGGTTTTTGTCTGAATTTCCTCTGTGAATGGAGTGGGGAAGAGGCTGCTGGAGTGGATCAGTGTCAGCTCAGGGCTGTGAGCCACACTCTGCTCCAGGCTGAGGGGAGGAATCCAATGGCAGCTCCTTTCACCCTGAGCTGAGCTGGGGGTTGCTCAGGTAACAGCCCTGGGGTTTGTCCCCCTGTGTCTGTTCCTGAACTGCTGCCCCTTTACTTGATGTGTGATGGTCACACTTTAATGCTTTGAGGAAGGAAGGAGGAATCCTGTCCAGGCAAAACTAAACTGACTCAGGTGCTGTTGCTGTGTTTGCTGCTTTCAGGAAATTATTACGATCAAGGGGAGCTTCGTAAGAAAGAGCTGGAGCAGAGCTGTGCTGTCCTGGGGGTTCCTGCTGCTGATGTCACAGTCATTGATCACAGGTAACTGCTTTTCATTTCCAGCAACATTCCACTGAAGTTCACTTCTGCCTGTGTCATTCCAAAAAGCCTTGAGGAATCTTAAGAAAGACCATATGAAATATTTTTGTTAATTCTTCACATGAATCTAATCAATGCGAAGGACAGTCCAAGTGGGGCCCACAATCCTGAGGTTAAACTGTGTCCAGGCAGAATCCAGAATAACAACCACTCCTGAGGTCTGGCCTGGTGTGTTTGGGCAGCACAATCACATTTTGTTGTGTAACAATTTGCTGCAGTGTTACACAGACAGTTCAAATTCTCTGAATTGCCTGTGACAGGTTTGTCTCTGGGCTGGTCTTTACAGGACAATGTGGAATTCTATTATATTTATAATTTGCTTCAGTCCTGGCAAAAGGCAAGAGTGAATTGCATGGTAACATGACTGAAAGATTCTTCAACATTAAGCCATGCAGAGTTCTGTTTTTCTGAGGTGTGGTGTTGTTTTCCTCAGCAGTGAGTAGCTACAGATGTAGGTGGCAAAGCTGACACTTCTTTGTTCAGGAACTCTCTTCTGGGAAGGTGATTTAACACTTTGGATCAGTGAAACTTGGAACTAACCTTGTAAAGGCCTCTTAAATTGCCTCAGTGTTGTCAGGAGCTGAACTAGACACTGATTTGCAGGGAAATGTGATACAAAGTGGTTGTTTCACGTGTAAACAGCCATCACACAACCCATAAAGAATATTTGTGTGTGAAGAAGTAACAGCAACATACTCATTTAAAGCCATTCCAACTGGAAAAGTCAGAGTTGAAAAAAAAAAATCTGGCTCCAAGCAGGCCCTTTTCCCATGAACATATTTTCCCTTGAGCTAAGGCAACAGAAACCACAGTCCAGAATATGAATCTTTTTGAGTTCTTTGCTTTTTTTAGCTTTAGGTTTCTCTCCAAGTTTTCAGCTCACTTAGGAAAACAGCACAGGAGTTGTTTTTCCTTTGGAATGAAAAGAGATGTTTCCGTTCCTTTCACATGGACTGGATTTGGAGAACTGCAAGTTTTGTAGTACAAACACAGGACAATGCCCAAAACATTTTGGGGAGGAATAAGGGAAAAAGCTGCTGAGCTTTGCTAAGCATGAACTCTGCTCAATGAACCATCTTTGGATGGTAACAGAGCCCAGAAGCCACTTGGCCTTTCATCCTCCAGCACAATGTGAGGCTGGTTTGTGTGTGATGCAAATCCTGACACTGCTCAGTCACACCCCCCACAGACACAGCCCAGGGAGCTGCTCTTTGCAAGGCAATCTTTGGTTTGCCCACCTTTGGGAGGAAGATGAGGGGCCATTTCAGGGAAATGCCTTGGGTGATGCCCCTTTCCTGCTCTCTGTAGTGATGTTACACAGGTTTGTGTGAGCAGTGACTGGATGGGATTTCCCTCAGTGATCCCATTGCCCAGAGCTGGGCTAGAAAGCACATCATAGTTCTGAGAAACAGGTTTAGGGTTGAGGACTTTATCTCTGGCTTAGATTGCTGGAAGATAACCATCAAACCCTTTGTTGTGCAGCTGGGGAGGGAACTGAGGCTCCTGGTGAATTTTGCTCAGAGCCTGTTTAGGCAGTGAAGTGAAGTGTGTTTATAGTGCATTATTTACTGGGCTGTAACTCACCGTGGGGGTGCTCTTTATAGAAAACATCTGTGGATCAGGTGTTTGCAAAACAGGATTAATTTCTACACAGCATTTTTAGAGGAGCTGTGTTTTAGACACTGTTTTCCAGCAGTCTTGAGGAAACACTGGGGCTCAGGGTTCTTGGAAGTTACTCAGAGTTCCTGGATTCCTTAAGACCAGTTTCCAATGTCTCTTAAGTCTTATATAATTTACAGGTTATACAGAAATAGTTGCCAGTATGGCACCATGTGAAACTTGCTAAATGAGTACATTATTTCCCACTACATTTCCATGTCAATTCATGTCTACAGGACACAGCTGAGGAAGCTGTGCCTCCTCAGCATTTTGTCTTCTGTAGGCTCTGCCTTAAATCAGAGCCCTCTGGATTTTTTGTTTCCTTCTGGGCTCTTGAGAAGATAATTTGCCATCAATGTAAAGAACTATCCCATTGCTCCAGGAGTGCTGCTGGCCTGCTGCCCATCTGACATTGCTTACACAAACACTGCACGCTTTACATTACCCCAGCTGCAGCTTTGTGTTTGGGTAAGGAAAGCCCAAAGGATTGCAAGGGCTGGCTCTGCTCCAGCCATTGTAGTGTGGAGCTGAGTCATGCTGCTTCCTCTTTCTTTGTGTGATCTACAAGTGAGTGAGTAGAATTTTGAAGATGTAGAAGGGGAAATAGATCTGCAAAGCCAGGTGATTGACTTGTTGTGTCATCTCACTTGGCCAGGCAGGTGTAAGATCAACGTGACATTTGGAGTGACATTTGTGAACGTGTGAAGAGAAAGCTTTAGTCAGTCAGCCTGTGATGAAATCTGTGTTAAACACCAAATCCTTATTAAGCAGTTGCTTGCCTTAAACAATGACTCTCTCAAGTGCAGCCAGGATTCCCAGGGAATCCTGAGACCAGTCCAGTCTCCATCACACAACTGCTCTGCCCTGCTCCTTCTGTCCCTGTGTTTGTTCTCTCACAAATGTGTCCCAAACTGCACCCACAATTCAGCCCCAGAGATCTGAGCTCCACATGAATCTCCTGCAGGAAAGTTCTTTGCTACAGAGGCAGGTCCAGGAGTGGGAATGGGCAGGAATGGCCACATTGCTGTTGGTGAGCAGCTGGGAATTCAAACGTGCTCCAGACTAGTTTAGATTAGAACCCTGCACTCCTCCTGCCTGGGACTGGGACAGGTGAGGCCCCAGATCTGTGCAGGTGTCCCCTGGGCTGCCATGGCATTGTCACAGCTCCAGCACTGCACCAGCTGAGCTGCTGCTTTTAGGGGAGAAGGATTTTACAGTCTCCCACGTTTTTACAGTCTCCTCATCTTTACCATTTCCACACAAGGTTTAATATTTGGAGCAGCCCAGCTCAGAACTTGAGCTTGCATTGTTCAGAGTTAATTTCTGGATTGTCACAGAAACTCCTGCTGCTGGGTGAGGAAGGAGTAGCAAGAGAATGTGTTCTGAAACTGATGTGATAGAAAAGTCACTTCATTAATTATATAAATGGGAATGAAAACTCAGTGTGTTTGGTACTTTTTTATAATCCTCTGTCCTTCAACAATGGGCTTTCTTGTAAGTTAAGCTCTTTGGGCACATCTGCCAGTGCTCTGGCTGTCTGTCAGTCTGTAACATTGCACACAAACAGGAGAGGTTTTCTAAGCCCCTTTCACTTCTGAAAAGAAGCAGCAGAAAGGAAGCCCAAATTATTCTTTTTTTTTTTCCTAATATGTCTTTTGGGTTTATGGAAAGATAAATATCAGACATTTCACTGCAGCTTCTGAATCTTTTGTGCACAGTTGTTCTGGACAGAAAATAAAAGGGACTGTTTGCATCTTTAATATGACAGAAAATATTTGGCCCAAGTTTGCACTGCAAAGAAAATAATAGCTGAGATCTGTGTAAACTAGAAAATTTTCCATTCACAGTCTGAGGCTTACAACAAATAATGTTACATCTCTTTCCAAGTTTCCATGGAAATTGCACTCCATTTGCTTTTTTATTATTATTATTTCACTGAAGTGCAGGAGGGCTCTGATCAGACCCTGCCCAGGACATCTGCCCAGGCACAGTCACAGGCTATTTTTATGAGGCTGCAGAGAGGTTCAGTTTTTTTTATATAACAATTCTTTGCTGTTGGAGTCATTTTTTTCCTCCTATAAGATAAATAGGCTTTATTGCACTTCCTCATTTTTAACTTCTAATGAACTTCCTTCCATGAACTCCCCATGACAGAGAAGTGAGTCTGTAAGGTCATGGGAAAAATATATCCTACAGTAAATAGTGTGTGTGTGTGTGGTTGTGATGAGCACAAAGATATAAAAACACTCACAGCCTTCAGAGAATGAAACTGGAAATTTGAGCCTTTTTATTAGAATTCAGAATTAGAGTCCATGCCATTGATCCTGTTTGGTTTGTGGTTCAGTGCTGGTTTATTGGTGTGAGTGTGGGCTGAGTGCACAGAGCTGGGCAGTGAGAATCTGTGCTGCAATTAGGGGGAGAATTGAGGGCACCAGGAGAAGTGCAGAGGTGAGATCCTGGCCTCAGTCAAAGCTGTGGGTGATTTCAAAGCAGCCTCTGACTCACTCACTTGCAGACCTGTGTCATTTTGCTGAATGGGATTCTTGAAAACCCAACCTGTTTCTGATCAGTGTTTCTTCCTTCCTGTTCTTTCTGTTTGATCTCAAAATATCAAACTGGTATTTTGAGATCAGTATTTAATCATTTCAATTCTGCTGAAATAATTGTGTTAGTGAGTTATATTTTGTCTCCCTCAGTTCCCCATGGTATTATATAGTTTGACATTTTATTTTATTGCTAATTGTAAAGAGCTGATCTTTGTGCTGTTTGAAATCGCTGCCAAGCTTTATTCTGGAAGGGCTGCATATTTCAGCAGTGAGTGATGGGATTCTCCCAATCTTTCTTATCCCATCAATACTGTAAAGGTCTTTATTTTTTGGCAGAATTTTCTTTAATTAAGAATGGCATCTGTGGCACCAGAAATCTTAGATGTAAATTGGTAACAAGCTCAGTGTGTATTACAGGGAAACCAACCTACATCTCCTGAATCAGCCAAACATGCTCAGAATCATCCTGGTAGTAACACCCTTTGCCATGACAAGAAGGCCTTTGTCAGTCAAGTGGGGATCTTGATATTTATGTGAGCACTGTAGCCATATTTCACTTCTGCTTGGTATAATCCTGGAAATTGAAATTATTTTCTTTCTAAGAAGACAATAAAATATTTGCTCACCTATTTTTGGTTCCATTTCCAAATAGATAATTTTTTCAAAGTGCTTTCCCACATGGCAGCTCCTGCTGACATTTTAGGACCTCAGAACAGTTTATAAAAAGGATTATATCAAAGTCAGCCTTCAGGCTCCTGCTTTTATAAGTGTTGTTCTAGGCAATAATTTAAGAGGAAATTCTTCTGGGGATTGAGCCTGTCTCTGAGCCCTCCAGGGAATCTGCTTTCTGAAACAAAGGCTTGTGTTGCAGTAAGTTGGGTTTAGTTACTTTGTCCAAAGTTAGAGATTTTCCTCACTAAGGAAATCTGTGCTTTTGCTTCCCTGGGGCTTCTGTGAACCAGGTCCTTTTTCAGGTTTCCAGCACCATTAACTCCCTTGCTGTGCACAAAGGGAAAGGGAGATCAATCCTTGGTCCCTCAGCAGGGCAGTGAGCAGTGGTGCTTTGGAAAACCTGCAAGGATTCTCCCTCAGATGTCAACAGAGACCTGTCAAACCACAGCTCACTCACAGGTCAGTGCAGCCACAGCAGGGTCTGACTGAGAGGAAGAGCCTGGTCACAGAAAACAAGGGCTCAGAAGAAACAGAGGGGGAGGTGAAGGGGTACAGCTGAAGGACAGAAGGTTTTATGGAAATCTAATCAAAATACTACACTTTGAGATTTATACTTTTAATGCTCAAGATGGTTTTAGCAGAATAAAAGCCATGAAATACTGATCTCCAAGCATGAAAGATGAGAACAGGGATCCCAGCCAAGCCCTGGAGCAAGTTTGATTGGACTTAAAAATCATCAGCAGTGGAAAGCTGATAGTCAGGAAAGAAATGAGGCTGTGCATGAAGCTGAGTCTCCCAAGTGCAGGAAACTGGGACTGAAGAAAGGGAAAAGCAGGAGAACAGGGAAATCCATTACAACTGATTTCTTTTTTCTTTTGTTCTTTGTTAGTTCATACCTTCAAAACTTTCTTTTACTGTTCTTTCATTAATAGTTTTTAAAAGTCCTCCACAGACACTAAAGCCAGGAATCATCTTGGGAGCAGAGAAAGCTCCAGTGACCCATCCTGGGTTTGCAGATGGGGTGTCCCAGCTTTGCTGTCTCTGGGAACACAGACAGATTTGCTGACTGGAGCCTTTCTGTCACTCGTGTCCAGGCAGAAGGAAATATCTTTGGGATTGCTGGTTTCCTATTAAAACATTTAGAGGGGACTTTCTTCCTGGTGCTGGGAAGCTACAGAAAGATACAGTCTTTAGTTAAAGCTATTTTCAACAGTTACACCCAGGAGTCTCCTTTTAGACATGATAAACTGTAACAATCTCTTTATTTTGCTGTTACACATGGAACAATACAGTGTGTTTGGCCAACACTGACCCTGAGGAGCTGGTGGAGAGTTGCAGGCATTTTCTCTTTGCTCATGGAAGGTTCCCTGCTTTGACAGCCCAGCAACACCTCTGTGAGTCCCTCCTCTAACCCTTGCTGTTCATTATGGGCAGACTGAGATCTTTTATCAGAAGAGAAAATGGTTCATTCTTTCCCTGAAAGAGTAACAGTTACATCAAATAGTCACAGTAAGTTCATCAAAGAGGAGGAACAAACAGAAAAAAATCTAACAGGGATTCAGTTAAGCTTTTGAGTCTCTGCATTCCTCCCAGTTTACTCAGGAAAAATACATTCCAGTTTCTACTGGGAATCTCTTAAAAGCCTTCTCACAGCAATGGATTGGATGGTAACACTGACATGCTTTGGAAACATCATCATGTTGCATCTGCAATGTTGCATTTTCTGCATGTCACGTAATTACTGTGCTGGAAAACAGTGCAAGGGGTTTGCAGCTTCTCTTGGTCCAACTCCTCTTTGGGATTCAACCTAAAGGAGAGCAGTTACATCCACTCCAGTGGGGGTTGGCCATTGGCTTCAGCAGGACCAGGAATTGTTGTTGGAACAGTCAACAAGAGAAGGCAAAGTCTTGTTTAGAAAAAAAATGTGAGTATGGGGAAAGTTGGAAAAGCAACTGTACAATGGATGTTGTGTAAAATATGTTTTCTCTTAATGACCTTCCAGTTCAGATTGGCTCTGTTTACACACAAATCAAAAGCTGGTTTGTCCAGCTGCCAGCACAGCAAAGCTCAGTCTGGGATCTGAGTATCCAGCTGTGTCCTTTGCCTCTTGACATCCTCCCAGTAATAAAAGTTGTGTGGTTGGGATTTGGCTCCAATTTCAGATGATGTATGAGCCAGAATTGAATTCAGCCTTCTCTTCCTCTGCAAGACAATGGAAGTTAAAGCTTGTTTGTATCAATAAAATAAGCATATACAGCTCCTACCCCCTCAGGGACCAGATATGGTGAATAAGATGCTCTTTTTCCATCATCACATTTCTAACCTTTCCCAGTGTTAGTGGTAAGTCTGTGGGAAGTCAGGCTTTTGTCTTTTCAAGAGCAGAAGATTTTATGGATTTACCTGTGAAGGTGCAGCATCCAGAGAACAGACATCCTTACAACCACCTTTACAGTGCTCTCTAATCCAGGTTCTTTGTTCTTCCCTTTCAAACTCCCTGGAGGGTGCAGTATATTAAGTGCTGTCTTTGCTCCGTAAGTCTTAAGAGCTTCCCTGCAGATTGACAAAGTGACTGAGACAGTAACTCCTTTTCAGGTGCTGCTGACAAGCCTTTTAGTTGTCACTTTGCTGTTTCAGTCTTTTCTCCAATGCTATTGCAATAAACTCCTGCTTTGTGTAGCAGAGCCTCTCACACTTCATTGTACAGAGGTTTCAGGTTGGCAGCTTGTCAGGAGTTTGTGGGAGACAGGAGCCAGTAGAGCTCATGGTGATGGGGAGGTTTCAGGTCCTGGGAGGTGTCTGGGCATTGGCAAAGCTGTCTCAGTTCAGAGGGAAGCAATGAGTGATGAGACTGTGTTTGGTGCAGAGTTTTTCTTAAAACAATGGTGACAGCTCTGGCTGCAGGGCTCCATCAGCAGTTTGTTTCACTTGCAGGTTGCATTTTGGCCACCTCCCTGTAAAAAACCCCCTTGCAGAGCTCTGTAGCAGTGAGGCACAGACTTGTTCCCTCCACTCTTCTGTTAATAAACCCCTATTTGAAAAATGACTGAAAACTTCCCCAGTTGACCCTGTCAGTGTCAAGCAGCAAAGGTGTTCTCTGGGATCTGAGGCTCCCCAATTCCTCCTGCCTGGCTGCACTGAGGTGCTGCTCTGCAGCAGCAACATCCAGGGCTGCCTTTGGGAGCATCCTACAGCCAGAGAATTCCCATTTGTATTCCCTTGGCTCAGTTTGTTGTGACATGCCCTGTTATTTTTGCATTCTGGGTCCATTCTGAAGCTGCCCCAGGCATCCCTTCAAATGAGGAATTGCATCACTGAGGAAGTGAAGCCATTAGAAGTGAATGCTTTTGCCAAACACTTGGAGCAGATACAATCAGCTCTCATCTTCCAGAAATGGACTTAAAAGTTGACATTGCAAAATTTGGGGAGAACAATAGTCCTTTCTTGAGTGGTTGGCTGTGGATTTGAAAAAGCTGAGCTGTGCTGTTATTTTTTTGCCACATCATGAATGAAGATTTTATATTTGCATAGAAGAAATGTTACCAAGCCAGGAGGTTGGAGCACAGAGCTTCACACTTCAAAATCCTTTTGAAAGAAGAGAAATGTTAAGATTTCTGCTGAACTCTGCTGATATCTCTGACCTTCTCTGTATCTTATTTTCATCCTGTCATAACCCTCCCTTTTTGCAGAGCTGTGGGGATGGACCATTTGCTCTTTACATACTCCTCTCATGGTGTGAGATGCTCTGTGAGTGCTGAGGATCATTATCAGAGTTTTCCTTGCTTGTCAAAGGGTTAATTTCTTTCTCCAAAGGAGGAGATCTGATTTAGGTTTGGCACAGGAGGAGGGGAGACAGAGGATTTTGTTCTGCAGGAAACTGGGTCAGCAGGTTTTTATTATGGTGCTCACAGCCCAGTGTGGTTTGAGTTTAGGAATGAACTCGGTTGACACTGAGTAGGGTCCATTTCCTCTTCCCAGAAAGCAGCCTGACAGCTCTCCATCCATCCATCCCAGCCTTCCCAAATCCACAGCAACAGGATATTCAGCTGAAGAGGCTCAGGCCACTGTGAGTTAGTTACAGCAGTGCCTCAGGAACACAGAATGAGCTCCAAGATATTCTGGAGAGGAGGAACAATGGAGCTGGAAGGTTTTCAGTCACCAAAGTGCATTGGAATCACTGGGATCTCCATTGTTTTTATACCCCATGACTGATGGGTGTTCTCACAGCCTGTGGCATTGTTTGGTTTTTGTTTGGACCTGGTCACATTCTGATCTTGGCACTGCCAATGTAAATTGGGAGTAATTCCCTCACTTTCTGTGGAGCTGCTGCTGTGTGTGGCTGAAATCTCTGTGTGGTCCTGCAGATAACCTTTAGCTGGGGAGTCTTCCATTATAAACTTTTGGACCATCATGACTGATGAAAGATTTGAATAATCCAGAATTTTTTTTTACCTCTTCCAGCTTTCTTGGCCATATTCCCAGGTGTGAATTCTCTTCCTGGGCAGCAGAGAATGGATGTCTCTGTTCTTTACTTCTCCCTGTTGAGGACCAAATTGTGGCAAACATCATCCATGTTGGAGAACTCAGGCTGCCTTCTTAGATTATTTTGACTTTACTGAATGATGAAAATCCAAGTAGCTATAACTTTTTTTTAAAAAAAAATCTACTTGTTTTGATTGTAGGGCTCAGATGAAGGTGATGGAGCTTAAAAAGACTTAAGGTGGAGCTTAAAAAGACGTTACCAAAAATATTGCCAAGGTCTAGGAAAATTTCTGAGTAATAGGATTGAAGGCTGAGTATCTATTTCCAGTTTTATGCTCTTGTGTTTTGGAGACTTTAATGTGAGTTAATGGCTTTTCAGTGTAATAAAACCATCTAATTCTGTCCTGTTCTAGTCTTTTTTCAATTCTGGCATCAAGAAACCCAGACATTTTTGCAAACCAAGTTTGGCTTTTAAGGCTGAACAAGGAAAATACAGGCAATACTGAGAAGAACTGACAGCAGTAGGTTGCCAGCAATTCCTGGAAATAATGGAGTTTCACAACCATTGCCTGCAGATTGAACATTTAAGGAGGAAAAATACCCTTGTGGCTTGCACAGACAGAATAATGAAAATGCAGAGTCTGTTGAGAAAGTTTATTATGGTAAAAATTCAAATGCCATTCTGGGGTTTAACCCAAAGAGCAGTGTATCAAATGCCTCAGAATGATGACAGCACAGAAATAATACCAGTCAGAAAATTGCATATGGTCTCCTGAATTTGCCTTTAATGTTGTGTTAGGCTGTAGATTTTAGCTGTGCAATGCCTTTGAATCTTCAAAGAGTTTCAGCTGCAATAAATGTGCTCATAGAACCATCTTTTGAAACAGGACCATGTTCAACAGGGATGAAGAAAGGAGGTGTTCCTGCAATACCCTCATGATCTCTCCCTGTTGGCATCTGTGCCTGGGAGCCAAGAAAAGGCCAAGAGAGGCAGAGAGGGGACTCAGAGCAGGCAGGACACCTACACACAGGCAACAGCAGCATTTTGGACATTGCCTTCTGCATAATGAAACAGAGGGGCTTTGGGAGAACCTCCTTCAGGGATGGCAAATTCTTCCATCCACACAAAATGTCCCTGTGTGGCTGGAAGACTTGGGTTGTATTTCCTACTCCTAAGTTGGACTGAGTTGAATTGGCCTCTCAACTCAAGAACTGAGAGATGAAAAGGCTCTCTCTCCCCTGTAATGGCTCTCCAGGATGTATATTATATCTCTCAAGGCTGTCAGCCATGTGAAGCATTCAGGATGTGACTCACAGGATAAATAAGTTTGGTCATTCTTGCTGTGAATAAAAAAAAAAAAGGGTAAAATCCTACATTTTTATAAAGGCTTTTTCTTCTCCAAAATAGTTCAGGAAACATCACAAGTCATTAGCATGTTGGAGCTGTCACTGAAAACACAGGAGCTTCAGGGTTGAACAGCAACTGTTCACAGCACTGAGTTGTGCTGTGTGGAGGAAACACGTCTGCTGAGAATATTTGTGCTCTTCCAAATGAATGAACTCGAGTTTCTGGGCTGGAGCTGAGGGTGGCAATGCAGAAGAGCAGTGCATGTGTGTCAGCAAGGGAACAGCTGCTGGCAGGAGGCTGTGGGATAAACAGATGCCAAGTAATGCTGGTGTGTGAAATGGGCCATTTGTGCCCGTTTGGGAGCTGTGCTGCAGAAGGGATGCAGCCTGCACATTTAAGTAGGTTATGATGTTCTCCCCTGGGGCTGGGGTTAGAGGCCTGTCCAGTTACTGCAGTGTCACTTTGTGGTACAAACAGCAAGGATCTGAACTAAAATCATCTTCCACAGAGCAGTGGCTTAATATGGGTGCATTCCTTTTTGTGTTTTTCAATGTAACCCTGTCCTTACCAATTAAAGTAACTATTCAATGGTTAGAACATGATCTCTGAGCTATGAGCACAAATCCTGTTTATCTCTTTTGTGGGATAGATTATATTTAGGCTTGCTCCACTTGTAGTTATTATTCCTCCTTAGTGTTTTCCCTGGTAATTAACCCTCTCCTTTGATAGCTGTTTACAGCTGGGACAGGCTGACAACAGTGATGCTCCTTGTTCTGCAGTGAGGAGGGAGCTGTGCCAGGCTGCTCTCCTGTATCCTGTGTGTGTCCCAAACTCAGGTAACCATCTCCTGGGGCAATCCTAGTGCCAGGAGAAAGGGAAGAGGAGTTTTCCTAAGCATGGCTGCTCACTGCTGATCTTTTCAGAGAATGGGAATCACTTGGTTGATTAATTTTATTGACAACTGATTGCAGGCAAAAGGTGCTGGGCTGGAAGCCCTGGTGGGTGGCAGACCAAGGTGCCCTGCAGTGTTTCTCACAGTAACTCTGCACCCCAGTGAGTGCTGCTACATGGCTCCTGCAAACTGATTGCTTCTATCTGCAAGGAGATTACTGCCCAGTGTAATACAACTTCTGGCCTCTTTCCGTGGGTGCCAATAAGAAGATTAATTAGAACAGGGCTAAAAATGTATTAGTGTTTAAGGGAGGTATATTTTTACTGTGCTGCCTCATCTCTTATTCCATCCCAATCCTTTCTGTGTTGTGCTCAAAGAGACCCTTGGTACAGCCCTCCTGCAGCTTCTGCTGTTCAGTGCCCCCTGTATCCAAAAGGAGGTAAAGGAGCACTTACTGTCTCCATCCTATATCCTTGTTCCAGGAGAAGGGATGTTCTGGCCAGAGCAATCTGGAGCACAGGATGTTTGGTCACAACACATTCAGTCCCCCTCCTCCAGGGGCCATCACACAGCCCCTGAGTGCTCTGTGCTTCCACAGCAGCTCTAGGACTCCAGTTCTCTCCAGCCAGTCTTGGCAGTTGGACTTTCCCAGTGATCTGTACTAACCAGAAGTGTCTTGGGAGGTTTCCCAGATGCACCATCCTGCTTTTGGTGTTTACAGCTACAGTAACTACCTTCTGACATTGATACCCAGCTGCTGCTCTGATTGCTGAGCTGGTGCCTGTTTGCACATGGGGCCTTCTGATAAGGCAGGCATTTGACCTTTCTATTCTTAACCCATTAACATTTAGAAGAGCTGCTCTCCTCACCTCTGGGGCTGTGTTCCTCCCCCTGCCCCCAATATCCCTGTTCCTGCCAGATAAGATTACTCCTGGGTTATATATTGATCTAAAGCCCAGTGCCAAAGGCAGCCCACACCAGTTCAAGGGCGACTGCTGAACCCTTCCCAGGGAGTCCACAGGCTCTGCTCAGTCGTGGGAAGGTGATGACCAAAGGCTCTTTCTGCCCCCTCAGCACAATCTGAGGAGGAGCACAAGTGTCTCAGCCCATTATGAAATGGCTGCAGGAGGTACCAGCCCCATTTGCTGCTGCACCTTTGTGCTCTTTCCTCTTCTCCATCTGCACATGAAGGTGTTGAGGTGATTCCTGCCTGGGATTATTACACACATTTGCTTGGGGCAGTGTTTTCAGTAACCTGAACATGCAAATGAGAGCCAAGATTCCTCTGCTTTAAGGCAAGCCCAGCTCAAGGAATGCTGCACTGTGTCACTTGGACAGATCTTTTCATCTGTGCACATACATATGATGGCAACCTGGTGAATTATGGATGGCAAAACCTGTTATGGGAAAGTAGCTGTGTCAAGAAATGTATAGAGCCATTTATAGTCAGTCACTCTTTGCTGAAAATTACTCACTGGGGTGTCCCCAGGTGTGGGAAGTGACACTAAAGCAGCTCTAAGGGACTGACTCAGGTAACAGTTAAATATCACAGGGAATGGGAATGGGGCCACGTGAGCAAGGGAACAGCAGGCAGGAGTTACTGTTATTATGAACAATATTGTTGTTATTACTGTTATTATTACCAGCAGACAGCTGTTATTGCCTCTTTGTGTGCTGGTTGAGAGTCTCTTGTTCTAGTTCAGATGCCATCTAGATGTTGGCATTTGGAAAATACTTGGGGAACTGCCACCAGAATGATGAAGGAAGTGGAAAACAGGCCTAATAATGGATGTTAAAAAAGCTTGAGCTCTTTGCTGTGTCCATGAGATGGATGGTCAAAAAGGAGGACCAGCATGGGGAAGAGCTTTGGTGGATGAGACCTGCTGAGCTGTTCTGTAGCATTTTGAATGAGAATAATGACCATAGTGGCCCTGCTGGCTTTAAAAGTCTCTATATGATCCTCATAATAACTGCAATCAATCACAAGAATTAATTAGCTGCCAAGCCTGATTTTCCACTGTAAAACCAAAAGCCACTGGAACAGCATGGATCAAAATTTATTGCTATTATTAATATTTTATTATAAATGAAATGGTTTAAAATAAAGCATTGTGATTTTATGTGCCCTGATGACCATCTGTGCTAAGAACTAAGCTTCAAGGAGTTTAATAAGATAACTTACATGAAATTCAAGAGGCAGGCAGTGTACCTTTTACTTTCTTCTTCCAGTGTTTAAGAGAAAGTAAAACCACACAGTTGATGGAGGTCTCTGATTTAGCACCAGACTGTTTTGGAGTGAGAGACTCCTTCTTTTACCTAATTCAGACACTCAGTAATTCAGAGCTGAGGAGCTCATTCAAAACTGAAGGAGGAAATCCTTTTCCATCTTGTGGTCTGTGGATAAAAATAGATGTGAAAGTCTGTTCTCCCCATTTTTTAGATGCCTGAGGAGAATGTGTCATCCAAACCCAACCACTTTATCTCCTTAACTGCAGTTAATATTATCTTTGTTGACTGGATGTGTTAGTTTTTAAGGCTGTGTTTTGATGAGCTTTTTTTATATATTTCTGGAAACTCTGATATAATTTACACAGTTGTGAGAAAACAATTATAAAATACTGTTATGATTTGGAGCTCCAGCTTCCACCTCAACTCAAAATTGCACAAACCATGACTAAAAATTCATTTAGTGAGGAAAAATGCAGCACTCCATGCTTGTTAATACAACAAACTGGAAAAATCTAATTCTATCCTTAGATATAAAGTTGGTTTAGAAAGAACAGAATCTCTTCTTTAGAACAGGTGAGTTGAAATCCACCTGTCCTGTGCTGCAGGCAGAGGTAGGCAGAAATTTTGCTGGATTGATCCCAACATTTTATGAATTTCCTTGGAAAAGCAGCACATGGTGGCTGGGGCTCAGCACTGCCTGGTGTGAGCTTTCTGACAGAAACCCTCCCTGGCCTTTGGGAGCAGCAGAGCCCAGGGTTGGGAATGCCCCTGCCAGGGCTTGGAGTCCTGATTTACAGGGGCTTTTATGCTTCTTTTTTTCCCCCTCCCTTCTTCAAATATTCCATGAAGTAAATTTTTTATCAGCCACTCAGAGCAAAGGCAAATGATCAGGTTTTTGTGATATCAGATGTCTGGGCAAGCCTTCCACTTAAAATGGTTTTCTGGCTTATCCAGCACATGCTGAGATGTGAGTGTGTGAGCCTCTAGTTATGATTAAAACACCAAAAGCATGAAGGTAGGAAGCAATAAAGTATTATGTAGGAGAAGATTCATCATTTTTGTGACTTTGTTTAAAGAAAGCCCAGATGTGGGAGCACATATCTACTGAATCAATCATTTCCTAAGCCACAGATGACCAGAAAATTAATTAAGAAGAAAAAAAAATGGTATTAGAAAAATAAACCTTCAGAACTTAATGTTTAAACAATGTAGCCCAGACTAGTTTGGCCTTAAAGTGATCTGCACTGACAGTAATTTATTTGGGAATGTTTAACCCTCCGGATTTAAATTCAGGACAGAGCCTTGTTCAGTGTTTGCAACAGCTGAAAGACAGAACTGCTCCAGTTTGTTTGTGCTGCAAAGTGTGTCAGGAGAGACCAGGCCCTGAGCAGAGCTGCAGGAAGGAACCACTGACTGCAGCTGGGCCAGGATTTTCTGTCCTCTCCCTGTCCCATTATCCACACACAACTGTGGACATCCAAGGCTGTGACACATCAGAGGGAGGCCAAGGTGGCTGCTGGATCCCCCCTGGAAGTTTAGGGGAGACTAAGACATTATTCAATAGAAAATTTGATGGAATGGCACATATTTGTTAAAGAATTCTCTGTTTTTCTCTTACTCAGCAGAGACTGAGAAATTCCAGGAAGGTTCGTTTTCCCTGGGATGAGAAGGAGGGGAGTGTACATTGCTCTGCAGGGACAACTCCTGAGGGTGCCCAAACTGCCCTGGCACATCCCTGTGCCCAGATAAATGATCACTGCCTCTTGTGGGATGGGTCAGGGTGTGGGTGGGTGAGGCTGTGGGATAGGTGAGGGTGTGGGATGGGTCAGAGTGGGATGGGTGAGGGTGTGGGATGGGTCAGGGTGGGATAGGTGAGGGTGTGGGATGGGTCAGAGTGGGATGGGTGAGGGTGTGGGATGGGTCAGGCTGTGGGATGGGTCAGGGTGGGAGCTGCTCTGTGCTGATGCAGCAGGACTGCTTTTCTCCCAAGAACTAATTATGCCATTAATGTGCATATCTCTGCACCTCCCTTCTTTGTGAGCTTTATACACATTCTGTGTGGTCTTGTGTGTCTGAAGTAAGACATGCTCAGAAAATACTCTTTTAGGTGTCCTTCTGTGAGCAACAGGCAGCCAGAGAAATAAAAATCTTAAGGATACTTAGACTTGCAAAGCAGCATCAGGGTCAAGGGACTTTCTAACAGCTCACTAGAATCCCCTTTAGTAATACCTAATAAACTTTCCTGGCTGCCTGGCCTATTTACAGTCCTCGTCCTTCCCCCTAATCCATTTCAGAAGATGTGTTTCCATTCTGATTGAGGGATTGCCCAGCAGGACATTTGTCTCAGCACACAGGGACAGCTGTGTTGACAGTCTCCACAGCCCCGGGGCATTAGAGGCTCTCTGTAATCAGATGAGACCTGTCCGTGCTTCAGTGCCTTAGCACTGAACTGAGACAACCTCTGTCTGCTGGGGATGAGAAGGGAAGTCACCGTGTTTAGAGTTATGCAGTCATTTGATGGGGTCCTCTAACGCACATATTAAGCTGCAAAACCAAATGGAGGCCTTGGAGTCTGTTGTACTGTAGCAGTTCATCAGGCAGCATGAAAAAAGGGTGGGCTGATGTTGGAGAACTACATACAAGAAACACAGTGGATTGGAAGTTAAGTTGTAAAAACATGTTGGGTAATTTTTGTACAATGTGTGTCCCCTAAATCCCCATCCAGTGTTATGATTTTACAGCTGTACATGCCTGTTCTCTGAAATGTTTCTTTTACTTCCTTTGTACTGTGTGGCAGAGGTAAATATGCAGCTCTTTCTATTTGAGGAATCCTAGGAGTTACTGGTAACAATAGTAGGTAGAAGTCAGACAGGAATGGGATTTGTGAACTGCCAGCACACCATTTAAAATGCAGTGTGCATAGCAATAGCAGTGACCAAATCCCTGTTGAATCCCAGCCAAGAGTATCTATCAGTGTGTTTTATTCATGTGCTGTGACAGTGCAGTTAATTCCAGTCTGTATTGGTTCTGTTTATTTCAATTTAGAAAACATCTCCACTGAGCATTCCATGTAATTATTACACAGAGAAGGAGCAACATTCAGGACTGACAGCCAAGCATATAAATACAAATGCATTTGCAAAACATTCTGTGGTGCTGCTTCTGCAAGGAGAACAGGTCAGACTTAAACAGAAGCAGATTCTGCTGTCAAGGTTTCTGCTGAACTTGCCTTTCCTCCAGCTCTGTTATGATTACATCAGGGGCCCATTTGTTTTAGTGTCTCAGATGATCTCCACAGCTGCATTATTGTACAGAGAAAGAGAGAAGTAGAATTTAAACACACTTAATAGGTCAAACATGCACTTCCCATTGTACCTTGTAACTGACTGTCAGTAAGATCCTGGAGTAATGACAACCTGTTTGTGAACCACGGTGGGTGTGTAGGCAGTGAATCCACAGTGCAGAGTACACAGCACGTGGCTGGAGGTGACCTGGTTGTCACAGGTAGATGCACAGTCAGAATTGTTTGAATGCTCAGGCAGGGCAAAGGTTGGGAACGTGAAGCACGAGCTTGAGAAGTCAATTCAGTGTGGGAACTCACATTAATTAGCTGTGCCACTTGTTGCAATTGTTTCCTTCTCCTTGGGATGATTAAGTCACATCGATCTGGTCACCCCGGGTCACCCACAGTGTTACCAAGGCAACTAAATAAACCTGTCACTGCCCTGGGGTATTGCACAGCCCAGGGCGTGGCCACCTTTGGGATATGGCAGCATGAAATGGCTCACAGGTCCCTGCTCCAGCTTTGTCCTGCTCTGGGAAAGGGACACAACCTCTTTTCCTTGTACAAACAAACTCCTGATGCAGCTGCAGTGTTTCTCAGGTCTCCTCAGGAGCAACAACCAAGGTGGGTGAGAGACTCAAAACTGGACTGGGTGGAACCATCCAGAGATTCCAAAGATCCATAATCTCTCCAACATGCCACAAAAAGAAAGCACTAGTAAGGAGCACAGGTACTGGCTGCTTCTTTAACCAGTTTCAGGAAGATTTGAGGGCTGCAGGTGGGTGGTACTTGTGAAAAAATGAGGGACACACTCCACACATAACAGTGGCCCATTGAAACATCTCCCTGTGACAGTCCCAGTTCCTGCCTGCTGAGAATTTCCTTAATATTTCCTTAGACTGGAAGGGGTGAGGGAAAGAGAGCCCTTGCTGTTATTAAAAAGGAAAGGACAAAAAAGTCTAATCAAATAAATCCCTGCAGTTCATTTCCTCTTACCAGGCCTGTGCTCTGTAATTATGTTACCAGAGAAGCCTTTCTTTGAGTTCACGTGAAATCTTAATGGTTTTTATTCCCCTTGGCCTCAGTTCAATCAATATATATGAAATTACAGAGTTTTTCAGTTCCAGTATAAGATTGAATTAGAAGTTGATGGGTGTGGTACTTCAGATTAGATCAAACTGTTAAAAAGAATAAATTCCTTAAAGGGAAACTTGCTGCACTGGGAGTGCATTTAACATCACCCCACTACCAAGTAGGAATTTTGTTTAAGAGAATCCAACCCACCAACAAAGAGTTCCAGCACTTCAGGACTCCCAACATACAGCAACTGTGAGTAGAACAAGATACTCTGTTAGGAGGTAAGTAATGCTGGCAAATTGTTAAACACATGTAGGTGTTTTCCTATCATGAGTGAAACAGTGTAAAAGATACTCAGTATCTCAAATAGTGGGATGGATTTTACTGGTTGGCTCATGGGGTTTTACTGTTGCTCTTGGTGGAGATACTGAAGCAAATTTTGAGCACTTTGATAATTTGTTCTGTAGCAAAGGCTGTTCAGGTGATGCAACACCAACTTTTTAAAAAGGAGAAACCAGAGCTTGATGAAGCAAAGAGGAAGTGAATGTTTTCATCTGTCACATGTTCACCTTTTTCCTGATGTGCACTGGATTTTGCAAATGTGGGTGGTGTTTTATGGTCCAAGTTGTATTGCAGGAGAGATCAGGAAGGAGGGAAATGATTCCTTTGCTGGATATCACTGAGCAGCTTTTGCCTCCTGTAGTTTCTTCAATCAATCTGGTTAAAACAAAAAAATTATATATTTTTCTGCAGTGCAGGAAACTGAAATACCTTTTTAGAAACTGAAATAGGCTTTGGGATGAATATTTTACTATCTGACATTTCCATACCAAGTGAGGTGTTCAATGGAAACAGTTTGATTACAGTTCTGTGCCCAGTCATGCCCCCTCATCACATATTAACCATCTCCCTGGACCTGCAAACTCTTTGAAGAGTAATTTCAGTACTTTCTCATGTCAGTGGTGCAGACTATTTGTCTGCAATTGCTGTTTCCATTGAAATAATTCCTTACATTGTCTTTCCCTCCATGCACAGACATCCTACATTCTTTATATGTGACTGTGAGCTCAACAGATCTTGTCTGAGTTAGGTACCATTTTCTCAATAGTTAATAATTGACTGAATTTTGTTAAATGTAGAAATGTTCAGTCAGTTTTCAGATAAAGGATGTATGTTTTCCTGTCAATCAGTTTTTAAATCTTTCAAGCACTGAAAATTCTGGCAAACAGTTCTTGAAAGAAGCAAATTTTGTGTGTATTTTGGGGCACAAAATGGCAGGGGGATAAAAGGGGGCAATTCACTCCAACTGAAGTTGGAGATATTCTTCATTAAGTCCATTCTACTCCATGTCATTACACAGCATCAGCAAGATTTAAACCCTTCATTTTGGAAGGTCACATCTGTAATAAATTATGGTCTCCCTTATTTAAACAGTAGCATTGTTATAAATATTTTCTTCCTGTATTTCTGTTTCATAAGCCAAATACTCTGCATTTCTCTTCTTGTAAGTAGCCACACAATGGGCTGCCAAGGCTGGTTTATCATTTGCCTTGGGAAAAACATTGTGTAACATTGCAGGATAAAACATTGGCAGACAGAGGTTTGACCTGTGGGGCAGAGAGGTGAGGGGTTTGCAGGACTGGTGCCAACAAACTGAGGCTTGGATGGGAACTGATACATGAATGTCAGGGACTTCAGCTGGTCTTATCCATGAGGATCAGAGAACAGGTTGCTGCAATGAGCCTGTTTCTGCAGCAATGAGGCTGAGCCACTGATGTAAATTGAAATTTGTGAGTGTTTAAATTTTTAGCCAGACCTAACAAGTTTTATGAAACTTTTCTATTTGGATGTAGGGATAACTGTGGAGGAAGCTGTCAAAGGGAGTTGTGATGTCAGCACTGCTTTTCAGTGCTGTATCTGCAGGGTCTGTTCTTGTTACAATCGACTTGTCATTGTAGCAAAGAGGAGAAATCCACACAACTTCTTGCTGGGAATAACAAGGTTTTGTTGGAGAATATGGTACTATAGGACAAGGCATGAGTTTATGTAGACTTAAGTAACAAGCACAAGGAAAAGCAGCCAAGAATATTGACAGAAACAGTGATCCAGGACTGTCTCATACCAGTGCACAATTAGGTGATGCAGAGATCAACCCTCAGCAGGTTTTAGGGGGACTTTGAGGCAGCTCCTTTGGTATTGGTGTAATGGTGGGTAATGTTCAACTGATACTGCGTTTTCTGCTCAGTCCAAGGGCCCAGGAGTACACGAGGCTCTGCAGAACACCTGTAAGAGGCCTGTTGAAAAATGGATTGTTGTTTGCCCCAGGCAATGAAACATATTCCTGGAGCGTGTGGGCGCTGCAGCGCTGGGCTGAGCCCGGAGCTCACGGGCTCCATTCCAGGCTCTGCCCCTGACTCAGCTCTGTTGCCTCGGGCTCTCGAGGGAGAGTTACCTGAGCTCTTAATTCTCTCATTATAAACTGTGGAGGTTATTACTTGCTTGCTTCACAGGGGGGTGGGTTAATGAACATCTGTTAATGTGTGGAAACGAGTGCTGTGGAAGTGCTGAAGCAGGAGCCCTCCTGTTCACACAGCGGCGGCTGCAGGTTGGGAATCTGCAGCTTCTCCTTACAGGATTGTGCTGTAAGACTAAATAACCGTTTTAGCGAGGCACCTGTAGGACACAGTCCCCGTCTCCAAAGTCTTCCCCGTGCCCCTGGTGCTGGAATGCAGTGCCAGCACAGTTCCTGTGCCACTGCTGGACTTCGTACAATCTTACATAACCCAGGTACGGGCAGCTCATAGCTGCTCTTGATGAACGTTATGTTCCCAGCTCTGGTTCATTACCCTCACTCATCTGCCACTCATTAAGGAAAAAAAAAAAAAAAAAATCCCGTTCCCTTCTTTAATGCTGACTGATTTCCTTATCCCCTCAATGGAAGCCTTAATCCCGCCCTGTTTCCCGCAGTGATGTCGGGAGGCAAAGCTCCTCTCACTGCCGTTTCTCCAGGCGGCCCCTGCTCGCAAGGGTTAACAATTCCCAGCCTTTGGCATCTTGGCCCGGTCCTAGAAATCCTGCTGGCCGCTGCCAGGAGCCTCCCTGTGGCCGTCATGTGAGCGGTGTAAACAGCCCGGCCGGCGAGTGGGAGCCGCTCTCGCCAGTGGGCCAGAGTTCAGTGGCTGCAGCGCGGGGTTATTGCCGAGCACCCCCCGCCTGTTGCTATAGCGAAGCCACTGCAGAACGCTGGCATTAAACCAGAGCGCAGACGGGGCTCGCAGATAAAGGTCGATGCGTTTGTGCTCGTTTTGTTCATTGTTGCCCGGTGCCACTTAGCAAATGGAGTTCCAGGCATAGTTCTTGGCTGGCTGCTCTGGAAGCCGGTGCGGGGGTTTCGCTGGCAGCAGGGAGTTTGCTCATGTAATCATGTAATTGGGGCACTCACAGGAGTGGGGCGGGCAAGACAGTGCCTGCAAGAGGGTTGTTTGCATGAGCACAAAGTTTGCATGGCAGTAAAGTCTGTGGGATCGAGCTCCCAGTTAAGAGAGGTGCTTAACTTCCCAGTACATTGCCTTATAAAATGAAGGGATTCGATGGCAGTAGTGAAAGTTGCAGCTGGAGAGCTCAGGGCATCAGGACCTCAGTGTTGGAAAGGTGGGTACACCATGGCTTCAGAAAGTAATGCTCCCAGATCATTGCACAGCTCACATGGATTGCAGGAGGTGGTGGTTTGTTGGAGGCTGAGAAGTCATGAAACGTTTTTTGGATGGAATTGTTAGAGGGAAGCTGGAATGTTGTGACATGGGAAGCTGCATTTGGAATCAGGCCATCATCCTCTTGGGATCTCCACTGAAGTTGCATCTGCATTTACATAAGTTTTGGCATGAGAAATCAATGTCCATGAAGTGACTATTCTGTGCTTTCCCTTTCGAGATGATTAATTAAAGTGACTGAGAAATTGATTTGGCTACAAGCTGTCTCCTGAGGTTTCTGACTGTAGTTTATTTGTTATGTGGAATAGACCAAGGTCTATCTCTTTGGTCAGGGTGATTATGCTTTTGGCTGCCCTGCTCTTTGGGGTCTGGCCATTGAGCCAGTGGTAAAGTCCTGTTTGACTTACCTGGGCCAGAGTCAGAACTGCAGTTTGTGTGGTGTATTTATCATTCCAAGAGCAAACAGATTCAATATTGAGGTTGTGGTGAAGGGTCACTGGGTTTATTTGGCATGTGCAGGCTGTGGTACTTCAGTAATTTGCCTCTGAAAAATGTTGCTGGCTGCTCTGAGAGACTTTCTGTTCCTTCCCCTTGGGTTTGTACCTTTCCACTGTGGGGTCCTGGGCCAGTTGTGCTGCAGGTGTGACCTTCATGTGGCAATACCAATGTACAAACCAAGCTAAGGACACACTGTGTTCCCTTTCTGCCTGTCCACTTACTGCTCTTCTGCCACGACTGAGACCTGCCCAGCACTTTGAGACTGAAATCTGTCCTTGAATCAGTGGTGCCAGGACTCATCCAAATTGGACAAGGCTTTCTGGTGTGTGTGTTAACACACCCTGTCCTAAGCTCTGCCCTGCTAAGCTGTTCTTTTTTTTCCCAAAGCATTTTACAAAACAAAAGACACAAGTAAGGGAGAAGTGAAGTCCTGTGATCTGCTCCTCAGAGTCCTGATTTTGCTGGTGATTTGTATTTTGGTTTTTAAACATCAGTTGTGATTTTGGGATTCTCAGTCAGGACACCTCAGACTCAGGCCCCAGGTGAATTCCAAGGCACTATGGCAAAGCCAACAATAATAATAAGGAAGTGGCCATGGCTGTGAGCTGTTCTGGGATCTGCCTGATCTCTCCATACAGGCCTAGTGATGCTCATTCCTTACAGTACAGTGGTACTTTGGGAAAAATATGGTCTGTGTTCTGCCCCTGTTACTGTCCTGAAATATCAGAGTGTCAGAGAAATAACAGATGTTCATTAACCCTGAAATATCAGAGTGTCTCTGAAATATCAGAGACATTNATGGTCTGTGTTCTGCCCCTGTTATTGTTCTGAAATATCAGAGTGTCCAGAGACATCCCAAAGTGGTGCATAATCAAACTCAAGGAAATGGGTGTTAGTAGAGACCAGTCCACCTTTTTTTGGGTTCAGCTCAGTCTGTCTCTGCTCTGGGAGCTGACACAGACATGAGCAGATTGTTCTGGGAATGTGAACCAAAATTCCCAAAGGCCACCAATTGCTGTAGTCTGTGTGTGCTGTTCAGGCTTTCCACTGAGCACTTCATCCCTCTTCCTGGCCTTGGGAAGGTGTTGAACTGAAGTGCTGCTCCATAGATCCCTTTGTCCAAGATCCCAGACTGTGTTTGAAGATGGGGTTGCCAGTTGTTGCCAATAGATCTGTTGTTTGTCAGTTGTTTAGGACAAATACTAAAAATGCATTTTGCCAACAGATAATTAGGAAAAGGTTGGTGTGTTCTTGTTTTCCTGAATTGGGGAGGGAGTTCAATGCTGTCCTTTCCTGGATACCTCTCCAAGGTGCAAGAGGCCATTGTAGTGTTCCAGAGGAGGAATTGCTGACTGATAATTCAGCACAGCAGCCCCACATCTCCTGAAACTCCTAAATCTGGCCTGTGACTGATGTTTTCAGTGACCTCAGTTAATGGCCCCCAACAGATCCCACACAAGTCCAGCTTCTATAAAATGAAAGGGAGGCCTCTTGCCCAGCACTTGGCAGGTCACTGCTGGCAGTTTGGTAGTGCTGGAAACAGGGTAAAGGGTGGCTGGAAATGTGTCACCAACGTGGGATCTGTGGGCCCAAATCAACAGGCACAGAATATATTCTGGTCGCAGAAGAGTTGTCAGGGGACAAAGGGCTGGTACTGCCTTGCCTTGGGATGTGGTGCAGGTGCAGAATGACTGCAACTCAAACATGAATAAAGCTGGGAATAAGTAGCACAATACACAGTACCCAACTTGGGAGTAAAAGGTAATGGGAGGGAAACCACTTCTTAAAGAGCTCTCTTTAGGGACCTGAACTGAATTGATTTGGTACTAGCAGTCTCCCCAGGGATCCAGACACACTCTGTGGCACTGCATGGTCCCTGCAAACAACCCAGTGCATTATTTCTACTTAAACTGGGGCTGGGGCTTCTCAGCAGAGCTTGGAGAGGCTGAACTGGAGCTGGACTCAAATCTGTGTGTGGCAGCAAAGTACTCAGTGCTTATGGCCTTGTGTGATTGATTGATTGATCAGTCAGTGGTGATGAGGTTCTTCACACTAATTCCTGAGCATGTACCAGCAGCACAGTTGTAACAGGAGTGTCACACATGGAGTGTGACCTTGCACAAGAGACTCCCAGGTCTCATTTCTCCTCTTGCAGGGCCCGTTTTGGCAGCAGAGCTCTGGGGCAGTTCCTGAAGGCACATCAGCCACGGGTGTGATTTGCTGTGGGAGGATCAGATAGGGAGCTGGAGACATATACTGGAAATAGTGTTCTCCACCAGTGTGTCCTTCCTAGAAATCCTGTTCCTGAGCTGCAGCATCACGTGGTGACACCTACGTGACCAGAGCAAGGTGCCCAGTGACACACCCGGCCCCTGCCACGTGCTTTGGCAAACAGGGGCTCCATTGTTGGGATAACGTTTGGCCCAGATGTCTCAGCTTTCTTATGTGCTCTGGGGAGTCTGGAGAATTGAAAACTTCAGATATTGCTGGGTTTCTGCTAAAAAGGATGTGATCCAAGGAATATTCCTGCTGGTTGCAGCTGAAAGCAAAGCAGTTTGTGATGACGTGATTTGGGAGCCTGTTCACTGTTTGGCATCAGCCCCTAAGGAAGTCCTGACTGCTCAAGATGTTATCCTTGTTGCAGAGTTCCTCTGCTCCATGTGAACACAACTGTTCACCACAGTCATCATTTTGGAGCCTTAGGCAGTATTTTGTGTATTTTGGGCTGGACCTTGAAGTCAGGACTAAGGTATGGAATGGGATTCCATCCCCCCTGGGGAGACAATGCAGTGACTGAAAGACAGGTTTAGGGGGTTCCCAACTTCTTTACATAGAATTATTTCCATTTCTGTGAAGAGCAGAAGATACAAAAGCTGTGACTAAATATCAATTCAGAATTAGTTGAGCTGAATTTTGTTTCCTGTCTTACACAGCAAGGCCTGGTGCCCTCTTCAAACTAGTTTTTCAAAGTTACTTTTTAAAACTAGCATTAGCCACTGTAGTTTCTATGCATTTCTGGTCTTGAGAGGAACCATCAATTGTTTTTGTTTGAAGACATTGAATATGAACTTGTTCCTACAGAGCTTTGTGCTGTAATTTATCAACAAGGCGCTGAGGCACAGACGTCAAATGAATACCAGATTTCAAATTATGATAAGCAATTGTGTCATCTCTGTGAATAGACATCAGTCTCTGCTGAGAAATCATCAATAATTCATTGGGGAAAAAAAATAGTACAGGGACATTTGGATAGGTCTTTGCAAACAACCAGCCCTGTGTTCTGTAATAATTCCTTGGAATTTAAACCCAGAGGATGCATATTTCTCCAACAGAAACACATGATAATGCCCAAGTCAAAAAGTCTGTTCCCTTGAGATTTAATTTCCATTTACCTCTGGGGAGTGATGGAGGAACTTGGAATATTCCATGTCAGAGGAGTCCCAGGTCTGTCCATAGCTCGGAGCTCAGTGGAAACTCTCCTGGAGTGCTGAAGGGAGCCTGGCTTTGTGTCCCTTCCCTTTACCCACATTTCTGCCTGGCATGGCCCCATTAGTGACCTCAGCACTTCCCTGGTACCTAAATTTACTTAATTTACCTTTGAAATTTGTATAAAGTAGCTCCATACCTGGACATTGCAAAAGTTAAGGGTGGGAGGAAAGGATTGTGTCCATTCTGTTTTTATTCTTTTGTGAACCATTTGAAGTGTATTTTATGTTAATCTCCCAGCCATTAACATCTTTTCCACTTCCTTTACCTCCTGCCCTTACCAAAAGTCTCATTTCCAATCTTAAAATACCACCCTGGGAATATTTTGTGTTTCTTTACTATGAAGAGAGGGAGGAAGCTGCCGGTGTAAAAAATTTCAGCTCGAGCTCGTCTGTCGTAGGTGGCTTTTCATTTGACAGTTTCCATCCTGCTTGAGTCCATTTCTCTCCTCAATTGTAGGTTGTTACATTCCAATAAGCACACAGCATCTGTTCTCTGTAGAACATGATGTTGCAAGATGCTGATCATTTATCTAAGTGGGCAATTTTCAATTGAAGCAGAGACGTTCGTGCAGCCTACCAGCAACATTTCCCTCCTGTCTGTAACTGCCCATTATAGGAAGAGAAATTTATAAATAGTGATGTATGTCAGGATTTAGAGGCTCTGCCTCAAAACCTGGGGCTCGCCAGTCTTAACTTATCTTTGCCTAATCTCAAAAATAAAAATTCCCTGCTCTACTTTGGAGAGCATGAAATCATTTCTGTTTACACAGTTTTTTCAATTACTTTGATGCTGTGATATAAAGGTCACTGGTTGCCTCTAGTCATCACATGGCTTTTTCACTAATTGTGCACTTATGTCATTTTGTTCTGTGGGATCTGTTGCTTTTTGATGCAGTTTCATTGCCCAGATGTTCATTTCATACAGTTATAACTTTATACAAACAGGTCTTGGTTGTTATTCCCATCTGGGAACCTCGTGCCCAGCACCTCACCTGCTTCCACCATCAATCCACTGACCTTTGGGCTGATTTAATGTAAAATCACTCACTGGGGATAGGGAGGAGAAGTTAAGCAAAAATATTTCCTGGTCCTTAGCCTTGGACTGGTGAAGGTCATGCTGCAGCATAAAAAGGCAATAAGAAATGGGAAAACTCTTTCCTCTTGACCCTTCTGGTGTGTAGTGGGATGGAAAATCACATCAGCACCTTGAAAGTTTTGCTCTGTGTCTCAGAGTGGATTAGTGGAGACCCAGACCCCTCCAAGAAGGAACCCTGTTGCCCATTCCCATAAAGGCTTCATGTCAGGGCAGAGGTGGTGCCTGCTGGTCCCACTCAAAGTGACTTCAGGTATCCAGAGGCACCAGGGCCTGGGGATTTCCTGGCTCACAGACTCCTGGAGGGACAGATCTCAAGGTTATCCCATAAAGGACAGCCCATTTGCTGCTGGTTGAGCCATGTAGACATCACATAGGCTGACTGTTTAACTTAACCTTTAGAGCAGTCCTGAGAGCTTAGTTCATGAGCAGGATAAATTACCTGGAAGGCTTTGAAAGAAGATTGTGTGTGTGAATGCACTGGCTGTTGCTGACAGGCCTGTGGAAGATGAGCAGTGGAAAACTGGACAGGAATTGAGCAGTACATCATGTAAGAAGGGTATAACTTGCCAGTACATATCTGTGAGGGTTTTCACATCTCTACCTTGGCCAAAAGTGACTTTCCAAATGACAGGAATCTGGTCATCCTGAGCCTGAATGTTCCTAGAAAGACAAACCTCCCAAACCATCCTGGCTGTTGGCAGGGAGAGCACTGCTGGCAACCTGCACAGTGGTTTAACTTAGGCCAGGCTGAGGTGTAAGAGGAGCTACAGCCCAGAGCAGAGGAGGCCTGGACAGGAGCTGGCATCAGGCAGTGATTTTTGACATGTCTTCCATTCAGCTCTAAGGCTGCTGGGCAAGACCTGCACAAGGTGCAGTTGTGGTTTTATGCTGGAATGATTTGCTGTGGTGCCCTTGTAGCTCCCAAAAAGGGTCAGAATATCCAGGACATCCACTACATCCCTCCTGTGCAAACCCAGGGAAGGGGAACTGCAGATGCCAAAGTCTGTTCTGCTCAGCTTGGTGAGGAAGAAAGCAAGGGAGTGAGGTGGAGAAAACCAGGAGTCCTGTCTGGTTCTTGCTACCAAGTGGAACGATAAATAGGTACAAAGTTTTGTTTTCTGAACACAATGTTTCCCACGACTGTCCTACTGAAGTCAATGAGCAGAGACAGACCCTTCTCCACACTGTACTGACTGCAGCACCATCATTCTCCACTTGCCTCTCCTGAGGCTGTAGATCCCTTGGCACAGCTGTAAATTCCCTGCACAGTGCACAGTGTGGCTTTCACTGAAAATTGCTGGGAAAACAACTCTCCTGGAGCCTTATTCCATTAAAATTTTGGGGGGAGTTGTTTATTCTCTGCATCTCCCCGTTTTCCTCTGCATCCAAGCAGCCACCTGCATTCAGGATCAGGCACATGGAATGCCCATAAACATCCCTTCCAGACCATCACAGTTGGGTGGAAATGAGGGAAGTGCCCAAACGAGTGTCCCTCCCACCAGCCCCCTCCAGCAGCGTGACCTGGGAGGCCTCCGGTGCAGGATTTTTGTCTTGATCTGTGGCAGTGACTGACAGCAGCAACAAGGAGCTCTCTGGGGCAGAGGACAGGGAGGGTGGATGGGGAGCTGTGTCTCCTGGGACAAGCTCCAGGCTGCTCCAGGGAATGTGCTAATTTTCACTCCTTTATAGTCCTTTATCTCAGCCCTTCGACCTTGAGCTCAGGGGCATTACCAGCCTTAGCCAGAAAGGCAGGGTGCAGTTAACCCTTTAAATGCTGAAGGTTTCTCATTGAAGTCCTGAAGGTTAAACCACAATGAATGCAGCTTATTTCAATAGTGCAGCGTGTCAGTGGACTGTTCAGGTTTGCTGAGAACTGATTTATGGTACTGGGAAAAATACTTTGCACTGATTTTATGAACGGCAGCCATTTTCAAAGTTTGTGTGTCCCTGCTGAGCTCCTTGGGCACATAGAGACCCCCTCTAAGACTGTGCTCACCATGTGTAGGACCTTGGTTTTCTTTGTCACCTGTTCCTCCTTCCCTGGACCCAGTTATTGATATCCAGAGCACAGGTGGAGAATTACTGGTCTCATGCTTTCTGTGGGTTTCCACTATTGTGGTAACACATATTCAAGTTTAGAAAGTATTACACAAACTTTCACTATGTATAAAAAAAGTCATTTCCTGAAGCAGTCTAGATGAATGTTTTGCCAGTTCTGCTGCTGACTCTGGGCTTGTCATTGAACTGTGAGTAATTTTTGGTGTCTGCAGAATGAGCTGAAAACACTTCCATGGGCCATCGTGGCTATTAATGAGTTATGAATGTGTTTATGTCCATGTGTGTCTTTGTGTGGCAAGATCAGCTTCTCTTCTGTACCTGACAAATGTTATGCAAGAAAAATATTTCCTTTTCATGACTGGGAGTGAGTGGTCTCTCCATGAGCAGCAGTAAGTGGGTAGGAGCAGATTTTTGGTAGAATATTCCTGCTTAATCAGTTCAGTGTTCATGGAGTTAATTTGCTCATGCCTTCAGATTGTTTTGTTTCCAGGGATTCTAAACCGTTGCCTCCAGCTGTTCATTTCCATTGACGAGGATGATCTTTATCTGTCCAAACTAGTTAAAACCTGCTCCACTACCCAGCAGCCTTTTTGGAGACAGCCCAATAAAGCTGAGTGCAGTGGCTATGACACCAAAGCCTCCTGGACATCATAAATTCCAGCCCTACTTTTTTTCCTGGCCTCTCACTGTTGGAGCACCCCTCCTGTTTTAATGAGACTCTTCACTTCCTCCATTTAAGCCCCTGTCCAAAAAGGGGAATGATATTTGCACTGTAAGTAACCAGTGCAGATTCCCTTTTAGACTAATTTACTGCTTTAATATTATCAGATTAAGCCTTGACACACCTCAGAGGTACCATTTGAACAACTGAACCCCTTTTGACTTGCACTTGGACTCTGTTCAGTGTGTGGTGCCTGGGATGTTTTAGTTGAAACATATTTTTAAATGTGCTCATTGCTGGGACTTGTCACACCTTCAGGGTCACCAGGAGCACTCACCTTCAAACAGGAGATGTGAAAGTTTGTGCCTGAGCAGATGAGATGCAGGTCTGTTGAGCTGATGGGACAACCACCAGATGGACCAGGGAATCTTCCCAGTGCTGACACTGGAGTGTTGTGTGCATCAGGCAAAGGTGCAGATAGACAAGAGGGAATTGCAAACAACACAAAACTTTCTGTTGCTGTAACACTGCTACAGGGAGCAGAGCTGGAAGGGGTACCCCAGTGTAGGAACACCTTCCCTTGTGATGGGGTCTCTAATTCAAGTTGTTTTGGCCTGAGCTGAACAGGAACACGTAACACAACAGGGAAAAGCAAAGGCTCAGTTTGTACATCAGGGTTTTCCTTCTACTCTGACTACTGTTTACAGCAGTGGGAAAATCAGTGGCCAGAAGACCTCTCATGAAGGCCCAGGCTGAGCTTTACTTTGGAATGTGCCAAGGACACATTTTCCTGTTGTTTTGTTGCAGATGTCACTGTCCCTGCTGCCTGGGAGTCAGCAAGGAGTGTTGGGATGTACCTTCTGAGCTGCAAACAGCTGCATCAGTTCAGTTCCAGGCCCATGTGTCTGGAATGCTGTGTAGTCACTTTTCTGCTAAAACACCTCACAGCAATTATCAGACTTCCAGAGGAGGGAAAGGTCTGAGAAAAAGGCCAGTTTAACATGTTATTATTGGTCTTTAGCAGCTGTCTGTTATCCTATTGTTACTAATAACCTTTGTAACTTTGTGAGCAATGTTTTCTTGGCATCATTCAAACATAATGATGGGGGGGGTCAAATTCAGCTCTCTGTTGTGTAAATATGGAATGTTCTCTTGGCTGCCTGGTGCTATTTTGCATTTGGCTCATGGTTCCTGCCCCTAGAATCCTGTAATCCAAAATACCCAGGCAGGGAGTTCAGTCACAGTATGCTCTGCATACCAACAGGATATGCAGAGCACAAAATAAACAGATGAAGAGCTACTATCAAATCCAAGCCATGTAATTATGTCTCTTTTGTCCTCTGGTTGAGGTTAATGGATTATTTCTGAATAAATGAGGGTAGGGGTTTTCTTGGTACTTTTCCTATGTAATTCACCATAGATTAAGATTTAAAACACATTCTGAACAAATGTGTTTTAAAAGTGGTTTTAAATAGAGAAATTTGATTGGGATGAATCAGGAACAAGAAATCACAAAATAGTTGTTGCTTGAAGCAAAGCAGTCAGAAAGTCTGTCTCTGGTAAGAGAAAAGGGAGACCTTGGCAAATCTGTAATGAGGGTGTTGGAACTGCCCTTCCCCTTTCAACCCTCCGTCCAAGGTTGTCAGACTGTTCAGTAAAGTTCAGTGGGTTTATACAGTAAATAGATTTATCTTGATTTCATTCTGAGATAAGAGAATCTGCCTTTTCTGGCATGGTCTTTACAGAGCTCTCAGCAGTGCAGTGATTAATGGCTCTTCTTTTTCAGGGCTCTCCCAGATGATCCTGCTGCTGAATGGGACCCAAAGCTCCTTGGGACCATCATGCTGAAGCACATTGAGGCCAAGAACATCAACCTGGTAATGGGAAACTTCCTACAGCACAGACAATTGCCACATTACTCTGAGCTGCTGTTCTGGGCCTTTCCCTTCCCCCTGGAAGCTTTCTTTGGAGTTTTTAAGTTCAGGACTTGTGTTTTCTGCCTGGAGATCTTTCTTTGCTTTTCAATGAGAAATGAACAGTGGAGGAATTTTGCTTTTCTAACTCCTCAAAGGGCTTCTATGTTTTAAAGTCACCATTTTCCTCCATTGCTGTTTCATTGGTGAAGAGAGTCTATCTGAGGCTTAGGCTTATGTTTAGGCTAAGATTTGAAGCCCATGAGCAGGTGTGTGTTAGAGGGTTTGATGGACAGGGTTATAGGTCAGGATTGAAGAAAATTAAACTGGGGAGATTTCCTTGCACTGGTATAGTTTGGTTTTTTTTTCCCACAGAACAGGAATAAGGGCCAAAGCATGGAAAAGGCTGTGTCCTGTTCTTCTCTGTTGAATCCTGCTTTGATCAGGCATGGCACTGTCACACACTGATTAGCAGCAAAATCACAAAACTCTTAGAGCCTTTCAGCACTTCACAAAACAAGAAACCACATCTCCTGTAGCATGAAAGCCCCATGAGCACAAAAACCAGCATCATGCATCCGACTTTGCATTGCTTCTGTGGCTAATTTTCCATGAAATTCATTGCTGTGCACAGAGACAAATGCAGTTTTCCTGGACTCCTTTTGTGCTTTTTGGCCCCATGAACAGATAGGTTTTAATCTAATCTGAAAGCTTCTAACACAGGAGGGTTTGTATTGCTTGTTTGTGACTCTCACAGGCCCTAGGACAAGTGCACCAGAATCCCAGTAGACATTCCAAACACACTAAAACTCCTCTGGATCGTTTGGAAGGATTAGATCTTTGCCTGGGGGAGAATTAAACTCCAGCTGTTTGTACTGGGGGAGGCAGGGGTTTGCCACTGACAGAGCATGAACTGAGAAGTTTGCAAAGCAAACATGAAACATTCCTGGTCATGGTGCTGTCCCTGCTGTGCTGAAGCTCCAGCTGGAGGAAGGAGGAGGATGGGAGCAGGGCCCACTGTTTACCAACAACAGCAAAAGAAGCACCTAATTATCTTTGTTGAACATTCTGCAGTTTAAAACTTCAGGGCTTGCTGTGTGTAAGCTCCTCTTGGAGCATCTGCTGTGCTAAAACAACAGCCTTGCCTTGAAAGGTAAAGCGAGCCCATTGTTCACTGGTGTTCCAATTGACAGAACTGGCCAACCACGTTAGAAGAGCCTTATCAAAACATAAACTAACAGGGTTTTGAGCACAACAGGCCACCTCAGTGGAGACAGTGTGATTAGAAGGTGTGTATTGTTTCAGCTGTTCCAGTAGGGAAACTCTCCCAGTTTTCCCAGCAGTCACAGCATCAACAATGGTGTTTCCCATTTACAGAACATATGTGTCATCTGGCACTGGAGAAGGGGCTGAAATTCCAGCATATCTGGAAGGAAGGATTGCAAGGCAAGGAGTCCCACCATGTTCTGGGTAGTTTTGTTCCATTCCATAGTTAATCTGCTCCATTGCCCTGGAAGGCCATGAGTAGCTCAGTCTTTCTGAGAGCTACAGGGATATATTTCATCCAAGCTCTACATTAAATAATGCAGACACAGAAATTAATGGTTGCTGTACTCAAAGCCAAAACTAATTTATAGACTTTGGAAATTATTTCCTGCCTGCTGGATTTACAAGCAAAACCCAGTGTTGCTGGGAGAGGCAGCCAAGGCTGCTCTGTCTTGATCCAAATTAGAAAGTATTTGGTGTGTAAAAAGTAAGTTACAGAGTATTGTGTGAGCTCCAGGCAGATTCTTGTTGCTCCTAAATCAGGTACAAGAGACATCTCCAAACACACAGGAGACTCAAAGGGAGTTGGAATATCACTGTAAGGGCCTGTGGAATGATGCTCAGAGGAAGCCCATGAGAAATGCTTGCTCTGGTATTTTAAGGGATGGCCCATTTTAAAAAGGAAAGAGACCTTTCTCTCCCCTCCAGCAGATGTTTGCTGTGTTTGAAGCACTGCATGACACCAGGAAGAGGAGGGAGACCACAGCTTTGAGTGTTTTTTCCCTCCAATGCACATGGTGTGTAGAGGGATCATGGACTCCAGACCTCTCAGAGTTTTCTCTTGTGCTTGTAACTGAGTAATTTCCTCTGTGCTCTCCCCTCTCCGGAAGGGATTTCTGGACCTGTTTGTCTTGGCTGCTGCTCTGGCTTCCACTAGTGAAAGCTCCATTTCCTGAATACCAAGGTCACCCAGAAGAAAAAGCAGCAACACCAAGAGCAGCAGCTCCCATTTCAGAACAGGTGTGGGGACGGAACTCCCTCTTGCCCTAAAGATTTCATTGAGCAACAATTTCCACGTGAAGTAGATTTACTATCCCAGCTTTTTGCTCCCAGAACTGGCTAAGCCTGTTTTGAACCCAGACAGTTTCAAGATGTTCAGGTTTTCTCATCCTGGCCCGATTGTTTGCTTGATTTCATCATCAGCCTGGTTGAGATTGGGAGTTAAGAGCCAGCACAGCACTGAGCTGCACCATGTGGAAGGAGCAAATACTCCCATGTGAAAATATCTCCAGCATGTGAGAAAGAAATTCAGATCTGTTATCAATGAATCCCTGGAACCAGAGGAATATATTTACATGGATTGCTGCCTGCTTTAAGTCACCAACAGCACAGTGATGCTGTGGAATCAGTGCCCTGTATAGACAACAGCCCTAGAAGCTGCACACTGGGGGACAGGGGCACATCCTTCCTGTCCCACAGCCAGATTTGTGCTGAGTGGAGTCTCTGAAAGGGAAGAGCCAGGATTTCAAAGGTGGTGTCTTTGCAGACAAAGTGAATGCCAGGTCAGTGTGTACAAACCTTGGGAAATGTACTCACAAATTTGTTTATTTGAAGAGACAGGCAATTGAGGTGCAAATGTCCCAACAGTAAATTGGACAACACCAGTGGAAAATGATCTCTTCAGATAGTTCAGATGTTACATAAGCTCAGCAGCCCTAAGAACAGCAGCTTCTATTTCAAAACAGATGTGGAGAAGAAAACCCTCCAAAGGTGTTTCTGAACAGATAATTTCTATTTCCTAACCCAGCCTTGTGCTCCCCCAGTTGGCCTGAGCCAGTTTTGTGAAAACAATGATTAGTTTATTTAGTCTGCTCACTCAAGTCTCTTATCTCAGTCTTTGGTTTGTTCCCTTGTACCCTCCACAGAAGGGAAAAATGTGTGTTTTGGCTTGCCTGAGGTTTTTAGCTTGGTTTCCTAAGGAAACAGGAATAATGCAATGGTATTTATACATGTGTGCACATGCATCTTTCAAAAGACTTCAGAGCCCTTTGGCTAATTTCAACCACAGGGTGTTAGTCTTAAAAATGTTCTGCTTGTGCAGGTTACATGAAAAGCAGTGACCAGGAAGAAGAGACAAACTTTTCCTCTGTCTCTATTTAGTTAAAAAGTTCTAGTGCAAATCCAGCCCTTATCAGACTCACACTGTTATTCACCTGAATAGAAATTTATTCTGCCTGCCCTGAGTGGGGTACCTTGTCATTTTAGGAAAGTGCCACTCTAGGTAGGAATGACTTCAGAGCATGTTTTTTTCTTATCTGCAAAATACAGGGTGCTATGCTTATCCCCCTGAGCTGTGCTGAATTTATTAATGTCTTTTCCAGATGAGCTACTCCAAAAGCTGATGTCCACAGGGAGGGCTCAGCACCAGGGCAGGCCCTGCAGGGCTCCCAGATGATGCTGAAGTAAAGCAGTCAAGGCTGAAGACATCTTTTTTCTCTTTATAAAATAAGGGTTGACCAGAAAATGCTTCTTTGTACCTGAATAAAACCAGATTTGGTCCCACCATTTCCTGCCACCAAAGAGCAGCCTTGGCTGCTTGGTGGCAGCATTATTGCAGCCACTGGGCAAAGTGGAAAGTCTGACTGTGGACTTGTTCTGGATGGATGGGTTTCTGAGCAGGCTTGTTTGCAGTTTGTGGGTTTGGAAGGATTTCTTATCACTGTCTTTGTGTTTCCTCTCCCTCTTTACACAATATCCCTTGTTGGAGAGGGCCTCTCCTGGTGGAGGGTGGAGGAGCAACTTGCAGGACAGGCATGGTGGCTTTTGGTGTTCCCTTGATCTCTCACCCAGTGCTCCAGGCCTTGCATATAAAACAGATCTTGGGAAGGGAGCTGCAGACAATGAGCAAGGCAGTACCGTTTCCTTCCCTGGAGAGAGAACAGGCTGGCAAGGAAGCACACACTGATTGAAACATGGGGAGTCACAGAGAAGGGAGCTCTGGACAGCTCTGCTGCCAGGGCCCTCCCAGAGTGAAAACTGAACTTTGGACTGACCAGGGACAGTCACTTTCCCCACCTGAAGAAAGAACCAGCACTTATTCCTGGTCTGCTCTACACTTTGTGCTGTCAGGCTGAAAATGGGAGCCTTTAGGTACCCACTGCTCAGCACCACAGAGTGAGTGAGCCCTTGGGGTGATGCTTCACCCCTGACACATCCTTGGTTGGTCTGTGGGCAGGGAGCCAGGGGTGTCCTGAGCTTTGCACAGTGACTGGTTAGTGCTGTGTGTTCACACATTGCTCTTGTATTATGATGTTCCCATTTGTACAGAAGTGCTGTCAGCTGGTTCTTTAGAAAGGCTTATTCTCATACCAGATTATTTTATCACCCTGTTACCCTGTGGTGAGGCCTCCTTACAACCAGGACAGTTGTACATGATTATTACAGCAATATGTTCTGATTCACAGCACAGCAAACTGTAGTTTTACCCTGTCATCCACAGGCTTTCTGGGAAGTTCTCAGATCCAGGAGAGAGTGATTCACAGAGCTGGACCTCTTGGGTCAGGAACACGTTTGCAGCAGATCATTTTGAAAGTGACCTTTTGGCCTGATAATAAGTAACAAGTGCATCCTGCCAGTGGGAACATGATCTTTGCCATCTTTCTGTTGTTCAAGCTGTTAGACTGTGTAGTCATCCAGTTCCAGAGTGGCTTGTTTGTTTAGTTGTATTTCTGTGGCACCATGAGTTCACACACAAGGCTTCATTGTGCAACACAAAAACAAGTCGTTAGTTGCAATGGGCTGGGGCAGTGCTGTGTTAGATGTCAACCTTGGGAACTGCACAGTCTCCTCCTCCTTCTAAATGGTTCTTGTTCTGTGGTTTATTGCAGGTGGTCACCTTTGATGCAGGAGGAGTGAGTGGCCATGCAAACCACATTTCTCTGTACACTGCTGTAAGGTACAGTGCTCTGCTTGTTGGGTGCCTCACTGGGGACTTACAGAGTGAGCCTGGTACTTTGGTGACAGCACAACCAAAGTTGTGCTGTATTGACTTCACAGCTACAACTGAATGCCAGGCTGTGGGACACAGGCTGTTTGGAGAAACTGCCACAGCTCTGTAAATAACCCACAGCATCTTCTAGAATTCCATTAGCTGGTACTTTGCCAGTCTCCCTTTCACTGGGACCTCTTTGCTCTTCCTGTCCTTGATCCCACTAAAATATGCCACAGATCACTTTGCACCTCTGCTTTGAGGAGAGTGGGGGAGTAGCTCAGCCTGAGCTGATGGTAGGGGGGTTTGGAAAGTTCTGCACCACTGTTCCAGAGGATGTTGCCATCCTGTTCAGGTCTCTGAATGTACCTCTCCAACCCAAGGATGTTGCTCTTTCACTGGAGCTGTACCTATTTTACTACTCTTAGGAAAAGTCAATTAGTTCCTTCACCATTTTCTTCCTTACATTATAGGACCCTCTGTGCTGTGATGTGGAAAGACAAAAATCCCTGTATTAAAATCACCCAAATTTTTCTGGCAAGACAGCTACTGTATTTTATTTTAACCCTTTGCTCATTCAGACTTCACTGTGTCCTAGAGAGATCTCCAGAGCTGCCCCTGCCTCTCCCAGGCATGAGAAGAACTCTTTGCAAGTATAGCTTGTATTTATAGCACCCATTTGTTTCCTAAATCATCTGTGCAATTCAAGTAACTCTTCTGACTCTCCTTGCTGACAACATCACAGTGATTTGCCTTTCTCACTTGCCTAGAGAAAGCTTTAGTGCCCCAGAACCTGTACTGGGACCCACTGAGCTCCTCTGGGAAGATGCTGAAAGCCTTTGATGCTGGAATTCAGTGTTAGGGGGGATCATGGCTGTTCCCAGCAACTTGTGAAACAGCCAAACACAGGGAGAGGGGATGGAGTTAAACTGTGCTTGGTCTGAGTGGGGAGGTGCTTTCTGGCACCATTATTTAAGGAGTGAGTGAGGAGCAGAGGTTGGTGACAAATGCTCCCTCCATTGGCACAGAGGGACTAAAGACCTTCCAGCTGCCTGGGCCTCTGTTTGCTCAGTCAACCTGCAAACAGGAATGGAGGGCAGGTTGTTTTGTGTCCCCCTGCATCCTGAAGAGATCATGGGAAAACAAGCTGGCTAGAGTTATGTGGGAGAAAAGGAAAACTTGATTTTGACCCTGGCTCTACTGTTGTCCAACTTTGTGGCTGTACAGAAATAACTTTTCCTCCTTAGTGCTTTTCATGTGTGTGCAATGAGGATTTAACCCTCTTGTCATCAGCATTTTACTAGGAAATATTCATTGTCTGCAAGCCCCTTGAACTCAGACCTTTGGATTAGCCCTCAGCTACAGCAGAACATTGTCCTGGGCTCATGAGATCTGTGCTGATTGGGACACCAGAGCATGAACAGTTCCCATTCACTAAGGGCTGTTTTGTGTCTTGTCTCTCTTCCAGTCCTGAATCAGCAGAAATAATCATGGTAGCCCATCATCTGCATGTGACACTGTGGCCACTGAAAGGTTAAGTTTATTTTTAGTGGCTTGTTTGCCCTCATTATTTTTCAGTTTGTGTTATGGAGGAAATAGAGCGTGACTGTATCACTCCTGACTCTCAGTGCCCTGGTGAGCTCTCACATCAGTACAGGCAGCTCTGGGAGCAGGAGCTGAGGCTTCTCCTGTCCCCCTGTGCCAGCAGAGCTCTGCAGAGCCCTGGGGGCCCCAGAGCTACATGGCAAGGAAAAGGCAAATGAACTCTCCCCTCCAGGTATCCTGTGCAATGTATTTATTAACCATCTTCAAACAAGGTCTGCAGTGTTTTACCTCCACTGTGGCTCTGAGTGGAAATGATGAGGCAGAGGGCTGGTGCAGTGATCCTCAGCTTTTCTGGATGCTCCCAGTCTCATGGGATCACTGTCTGCAGGAGCAGGGGTAGAACAGGCTGTGTGACCCCTCCCACAACTCCCCACTTCAGGAGGCACAAATCATTGAACAGCTTCAAGGAATAAAACAGTTCAAAAAATGGTCATAGCTGAGCAGATGCTCAGTATTGTCTGCTAAGGGCATGAATATTCTTTCCAGTGTCTGGAGCAGAGGTTATGTTCAAAGGAGCAGGAACTATTCAGAAGAAATGAGCCCTTTCCCTTGCAGCAACCTTCTTCCTGACAGCTCACAGGAGTCCAGCTGCTGCTGTGTGCCTGCCTGGCCTTCAGAGCTGGGAGGGACTGGAAACGCCAAGGTTCGAGGGTGGATTGTTCTTATGCAAGGGAAAAATAAGGAAAAACAGGATGGGAGAGGAACACAAATTGCTATTGGATTTCAGTCTCCCCTGGGAGTTTTTAAATTCTGGCTTCCAGATGGAAAAAAAGACCCAACCCAAACACAAGAAAAACCCACAGTAGCAGAGCAGGGAGGATTGGAAACAATCCTCTGTAGCTCTGCTTCTTCCCCTGTCACCTGGATTTGGCAACATCATTCTCTCTTTCCCCCCCAAACAGGAGCTTTCTCTGTGACCAAGAGAGGCTGGATCCTTTACATTCATCCAGAAGGAAGAGTGGGTTTTGAGTGACATCCAGGTCACTTTATTGCTCCCTCAGTGTTTGGCCAGTCTCTAGGCACTGTGGTAATAACCTCGGTAAACACTACGTGACAGGAATATTGGAGAACCTCTCTCCTGCACTTAGAAATGGCAGTGTTTGCACTGAGATCACATGTAATATCAAGGTGGTTTTGTTTTGCTTGAGTCACTGTGCATCTTGTCCAGGAGCTTGGAAAATGGGAGGCTGTTGAGTTTGTTGTTTGCTTGATTGCTCAGGATGGAGAGGAATCATCTTTGTGAGGAGGAGGAAGGACTGTACCATTTGCTTTCTTCAGTGAGCTATCAAATCCATTTCATCCCAGCTAGAACAGGAAAAAAAAGTCTTGTCTGCTTAGGGCAGAGCAAACTGAGTGGAAAATAGGAGCTGCTATATTTAACCACTGTGCATTATGTTGTTATAGCAACTGCATCCATAAAACTTCTATCAATGATGCCATATAAAAAGCTACATCAAGGAATCATTAGCTGAGCCTGTTCTCATCAATTCTATTTGGAAAAACACCTCTCAGTCCTGCAGGATTTTTTTTTAACATTCACCAACTCAGTGGTAGGTTGTAAATGAGACTGTGCACAGGTAATATTTGGGAGCTTTGTGCATTTTTCACTCTGGAGTTGGTTATGATGCAGCCTGAGTGCCACCAATGCCTTGATGCACTTACATGTCACAGCCTGGCTATTGAATGCCCCATTTCTGAATGCCATGGGCATTGTGCAGAAGGGCTGCACTGAGGCTCCCTGGAAGAGGAGGGTTGGTTAAAGGCCAGTTTCAAATCCATATATCCAAACAATGAACATGGCACTGTCCAGCCAATCCCACAGACTCAGTGGGTATCATTCTCAAAAGCCACCAACTCATCACATCCCAGCAAAGCACAGTTCTGCTTGTGGAGCAAGGCCAAGTCTTAAAGGATGAGTTGAGCAGGGAGGAAGCTGGTTTTTTGGTGATTAGCTTGATAACAGTGAATGGTGTTCCATTTACCATTTTTATTTGATGCCTTCTTACAGTGTGGGGCTGGAATGGGACTCTGATCTTTCCCTCCTTTCAGCAGCTGCAGCCCATGCATTCCATTGATCTTAAGTGTCCCAGGGGAGCTTATGACTGGTGGCTGTGGTTGCACCCAGACTGCCCCCATAGGGCTGAGACAGAACTGTCCTCTGCTATTTATCCTTGGAGATTTCACCTCAGAGGATTGTGCCCTATGTCTGGCATATATCCCACAGCTGGGTATGTTGTCCTAGATTTTCTCTCATTCCTTCACTCTTTCTCCCTCATTCCTTAATTTTGAATAAGTTCAATCATCCCAATGCCTTCCCATGGCACTGTTGAGAGCCATTAGGATTGAAGTTGACCATGGGGCACTAAGATTGAAGGGATTCCCCCCAAAGAAGTTATTTCTTTCCAAAGAAACACCCTCAGGGGATGTTCTTCCTGCATCACTAGGCAGGGAGTGGAGCAGTGACACTGCACATTCTTCCCTCAGTGCAGGGCCAGGGAACAGCTCTGTCAGCTGGAAGATCTCTGAGTTGCCACTGGCAGAACCATCTCTCACCACTGCTACACATGTGAGAGCAGAGTGAGTACAGAGTGCCTGAGCAGTGTTTTACAAACTGCTTGTTGCTACATGGTGTAGTTCAGGGTGCATGGAAATGGAGCCAGAAAGTCCTGTTAGGGAGGGAGGAGATATTTCAGTGAGCAAACATTCAACATCTGGCAAGTATATCCTTCCAATGTCTCTGGGACTCCTTGGAGACTGGCTGTTCTTCCTCCTTCACATCTGTTTCATTAGATTAATCGGGCAGATTAGAGGTTGGGATTCTAAGCAGAGCCCCAGCTCAGCTTTAAGACATCCACTCTTTGCCATGCTCTCCAGAATTGTATTTCCCCAGTGCTCCACAGTCATTTCAGTGAGGGATTTTTGCTTTTGGCACAGGAGAGTGTTTGGAGAGTGAAGTCATTGCATTCATTGAACAACTTCTCACCAAACAGAAAATCACCAACACTGTAATCCACCCACTGGGGCATCAGTCCTGCTTCTACCCCAGGGCAGTTCTGTGTTCCCCAGGACTGAGGTTTCAGCTCCACCTTGACTTTCCTTGAGGATGACTGAGTAAAAACAGGGAATTTGGGAGGAGCTCGGTCCTGAATTTGCAGGGTGAGGGCTGATGGGCCATTTCAGTGTTTCTGCTGAGATGTAGCTGATGGCTGCAGGCAGCAATAGCCTTCAAAGCAGCTGGTCCTTGAGGGAGGAGTTGAGGCTGAATTCTTTCAGTGCAGAAATGATTGGGGCCTTTGGATTTCTCATGGCCTTTTGAAATTCTTCATTGCAGAGGGTCTCATACGTGGATCTGAACCTACCACAGGCAAAACAGAGTTGGTGCAGTGAGAGGTGCCCTGTAATCACCAGCCTCTGGCACTTGGTGGATGGGTGGGAACAAGCCACCTTAGGTCACTTTATGTTTAAAAAGAATTATAAAAAGTCTCTCTGGGAAAAAGAAAAAACACCCACATGGAAAAAGCTCCTGAAAAAGAGCCTGTTTGCGTTTGACTTTTTGAGACTTTATGCCAAAGTCTTTCATTTCGCCCAAACCACAGCAAGTCCAATCTGTAAAACAACATTCCCAAAATGGCAACAAATGAGAGCTGCAACCTCTCCCCTACTTGGAAGTGTCCCATGGAGACACTCTAGCAGGGTGGAGATGGGAGCAAAAAGATGGATTTGGGAGAGAATTGGCTCATTTTGTGAACGTGTACAGGAGGTAGAGTTTTGTGTTTCTCTCTCTTTGCAACCACAGAGTATGTCTTGCCTGAGAAATGAGCAATTCCTCTGCACACAGAGCTGGGTGGAGCCCATTCCCAGAGCTCTGCACTGAGCCTTGCTGAGAACTGAAGTATTTGAATCAGGACAAAAAGGATGAGCAGAGAAGCAGTTTCTTCATGCCTGTTCTTCCAGATGAGTGACAGGTCTGGTGGCAGCAGCTTTGAGGACCTTTCAGTAATCAAAACACAATTTGTGTCTCCCTGAACCTTTATACAGCACAAACTCCTTAATTTGCTGCTGAATCAAACCTTCCTTCCCTGCTGAAGATGCTCCCTGCTCCTGCTGAAACATTTCCATATGAACTTGATCTCTCACTCCTGTTTCTAGTGGCAGGAATGGTTATTATTAGTTCCCTCTTGAAGCAGCTCAGTTGATGCTTTGAAGGTGCTCCCATGGCAGAGCAGCACACCCAGAACAGACACTGGCCTTCAGATAGTTTGCCAGATTTCACAACCATTCACTGCTTTATCTCTCCAAGCTTGTTCTATAAAGTTCCCACCCTGCCTGCTCTACCAATTGCTGAATCACTTCTTTGGGTGGGCAGATTCTCCTTGTGGGGGAAGGAGCCTCTGGCAGAAGAGCAGAGCAGATATTAATGGAGATATTTAAACCTTTCTCTCTCCAATTCCCACAAAAAATTGCTGGTAATGTTTACAAGGCAACATTTAACACTCTTTGTCAGAGCAGTAAGACTTGACTGGTGGGGTAGAAGGTGGCCAAGTCAGTATTCCAAGGCCATTGTTTAGTAGGAAATGGTATTGCTTGCAGATCTTTGCCTCTGCAGGAGAGGAAATCACTGGCAGGAGAATCTGTGTAAGGCATGTTTTCTGACTGCTGTTTGAGTTCTGCCATGACCTGCATTTCTGGCTTGACTTTTGCTTTGAATTGCCTTGGATATTCATTACTCTGTGCTTCCTATTTTGTCTAGGCCTGTGTAGATAATCCTTTTCCTTGAACTTAACCAATAGCCAGAGATAATCCTAGTTTGAAAGTGACTGGAGAAACACTGCAGTTTACATATAATGCATGTTTTATCCTGGTTGATTTACACATGAACTGGCACATTGTCCTTCTTAAATACACCACTAGAAGGTGATAACAATCTCTTTAAATATTACACAGGGTTAAATAACTTTCCTTTTTTATTTTTTTTTATTTCCTTTCTCCTTTTGGCAAATGTTCCATTGTTTAGAATTTTTTTTCCTCATGGAAGAGCACGGCTGGGACAGCCCTGAGTGCCATCTGCTGGAGACCCACTGCCTCCCAGCCCTGCCATGGGCCAAATCTGGGGCAATGCACGTGGGGATGTCAGCACAAAACCATCAGCCACGGGCCACAGCAGGAAAACCAAGAGAATTAAAAAGGGATTGAAGCTAAGACCTCTGATGCTTTCACCATACCAGGATCATTTGCTTACACTTCTTGATGGAAGTACCATCCCTGTTCATGTCTCCTGCACTGGTCCCCTCATCCTGTTTCCAAGGGAAGCATTTTTTCTAGGACAAAGTGATGAAGGGATCAAAGTCTTAGTGAGCAAAAAGCCAAAGCAGCTTCTCAGATGTCCCAGTGCCACCATGGGTTACAAAAAAAGAAGCTGGTCCCCAAAGAGGAGCAGCTGAGGCAATGCCCTGGCCAGCAGATCCTGGGCTTTGAACAGCCAGTGCTCCCAGAGGTGAACAGCCTTTGGCAGCCTCATGCAATTTCCCTTCGTGCAACTTGAGAAGTTTGAGAGCAAGTTGGATTTATGGAGTTTATTTGTGCTGTGTCCCAGCAGCCAGGAAGAGGAAAGGAATAGCAGAATATTGTGGACAGTGAAGCTTATCCCTACCTGAGGTGTGCATCCAGTGCCAACTCCTGAAGTTTCTCACAAGATTCACCATTGTAAATATGTGTGTGTGTGTGTTAAGAGAAAAGTATTGATTTAATATACGGAGTTTGTATCTGTAAAATCAGGATTTTAATAGCTCCAGTGACTGTTCACCCACTTGTATCTCTTCTTTCACAGGTACCTGCATTCAGAGGGGAAGTTACCTGAAGGTATGTCACCTCACATCCCTGCCCCTGCAGGCACAGGGCAGTCGTTAACATCAATGTTCTGTTCCAGATGCCCAACTCACCCCTGCAATGCAAATGAAACCCAAAGTTCCCCTCTTCCTTTCACATTTATCTCCCTGTAGTTTTTACCAGCTCAGGCTTCTTTTCAGTCACTTTTCTGTCCCTTGGGGTTGTCCAGTCTCAGTGCTGTGATTTAGTGTCCAACCTGTGCCTCTTGCTGTCCTGTGTGAATATAAGGGCTATTTCCAGGTCTCTCAGTCACAGAGCTTTTGGTCATGTCTTACAAGCCTTTTTTCTTCTCTGTGATAAGGACCTCAGAAACAATTACCAGCTTAGCCAAAAATGTTTGCATGTACCAAGCTAAGCTTCCATCAAGATATGCTCAAGAAAGGTGTCTGAATCTGCAGTAGCACAACAAATTGTTGTAGTGGCTTCTTTCACCCATAAATGAGCAAGAATCCCTAAGAAACACTCTGTGCAAGTAGGGAAGGGAAAGAAACAAAGTACAGAAGCAGATTGCTCCTGATCCCCTTTTCCAGATGCTCTCCCAGAGCAGAGCTGCAGCTCTTATCTTCAGTAAACAGTGCCTGACTCAGGGGCAAATGTGTGGAACTAGTTTAGGCACAAAGCTGTCAGTCAGCTCCTTGGACAGAGCATGGGAAGGTGGCTCAACCAGGCCCACTCAGTCAACCTCCTGTTCCCTCAGCAGCCATCTGGGCTGTGTTCCTTTAATGCTAATTCCCAAATCATTGTAGGATTTGAATGAGTCACAGCAAATCAGTTTTAATTCTCTGCTAGCAGGAAGTTGCAGACCTAATGAGAGAACATGAGCCAAGATGGCAGGATGCCCTTTAGCTGAGTTCTGACTTCAGTCTCTTCAGTTCTCCAATTTATGAAAGAGGAGGATTAGTGCCAGCTTCTTTCCTAGGACCTTTGCTTTGTTCAGCTCTGGGATGCAGCAGAGATCTGTGTGCAGTACAAAGGACAAGGACCTGCAGTGGTTGATGTCACTGCTGGCTGTCAGGCCCCATCTACACTGAGCCACTTTCATGTGCTGCTCATGCAGGTTTGTTAGACCCACTGTGGTCCTGAGCATGGGCTGAACCTCACATTCATGCAGGTTTGAAACAGCCCCACGTATAGAGAACATTTCCATTTCTCCAGCAGCATCAAGAGACTCTTGGAGCTGTGTGAAAGCCTTGCTGCTCTGATTACATCACATCTGACATGACCTACAAACACCAAAGGAACGGGGAGCTCCCATGCTGCTGCTTACGCTGAGCCTTTCCAAATATAGTTCCAGTCTCATTGAAATTCCCAGGATTTATAATTTGATCTGGCAGGCATGCAGGGCTGTGCATCAGAGGGGCTTAATGAAACAAGAGTGGTGCTGGGATGAGGCTGTCTGGATAGAGCTGAAAGGCATGTTCAGGCCATGGAAATGTGCTGCTCTGCTCTTGGGAAGAGAGAACTACGTGTGGGTGAACCTGTGTAAGCCCATGTGATCAGGGAATCCACAGAAAATCTCTCTGCAAATGCAAAAGCCAGCTAAGCCTTGCACTGCCTCAGTGATATGCAAATAAGCACCCTAAATATCCTGCTTTCCTTTCTAATGCCTTTAGCCAGCATAAACACAACAGGCTTTTTATAATCTATAATAAAGTTCCTCAGCCTGGGCTTGTGCCCAGGTGGATATGCTTCCACCCCTGCCACTGGCCTCTTCCAGCTATAACCAGAAGAATTGGTGTTCTTCCATCCTCCAGGAGCACTGCAGGCCTGCAGCACACACAGATCTGCCCAGGAGCCCCTCATTCTAGGCATATCTGCTGCCTCAGTGATTTGGAAGTACAAAGCCAAGCCAAGCAGGCTGCAGGCTTCACACACTTCTATTCTAGGCCTAATCCATGAGCTATATTGATCCTGCCCTTTCTGCCAACCTAGAGAGGTTGTATTACACTGCTAATCCCATCCTGCCCAGGTCACAGTCACAACAGGCTCTGAAAAGCTTCACCTGCTGGTGTCACAGGAGTGGACTCCTCAATGGCAGCACTGCTCTCACTCTGCTTGGCAGGGAGCAGCCAGTTCCTCTGAACCTTTTTCCATCTCTCCCTGGACCGTACATTCCTTCCCTGCTTCATTTCATCTCACATTCCCATGTGGAGCAGGCTTTGCTGTCAGCACATGGAGATCCTTGTCGTATCACTGACACAGAAGGCTCTTAGAGTGCCCTTTTTTTGGGAGGCTGAATGCTTTGCCTGATCTGACCGAAGAGGGCCCAGCAGGTCAGACTGACCCACACTGAAATCATTTGCAATGGTTTTGATCCCCTATTGCTGAGTTTTGGGGAGCAAAAGGGTGTAATGGTGCAGGAATTAATATTTCTCAGAGAAAAAAATTGAGGAAAGAGAGATCACATTTTTGGTAACAGAGCAGCCCAGGCTTCAGAGAGCAGTGCTGGGTAACCCTGTGCCAGGTCTCTCTTCCCAGGAAGAGAGGAATTCACATGGCATCGCCAGAGTCAATTAACAACCATCCAGGAAAGGAAAGATCCATGGCCTCATGGTTGGTGTAGCCACATCTTCCCCAGGAAGCACTGAAAAGCCAATGGGAATACTGACAAAAGCAAGGGGATCCATATCATTCCTTTCCTCTGCCACAGTGCAGCATTAATTCGTTTCTCTGAACCTACCCACAGCAGCAGCCCAGAGGATCTCTGCAGAGAAGGGCAAGAGTGGTTCCCCCATTCGTGGCACATCACAAGACTCTCTCCAAGTTTCCTATTTGGAAACAAGAAATGTCTCTTAAGTGGGAATAAAAGAACCATCAGGGCACTTCTGAGAACAACTGCAGCACTTGTCCCTGCAGAGCATCCTTTGCAATAGCAACTGAGGCTGATGGCAGCAAACAGCAACTGCTCTGCTATCACTTACCCCGGCGGGCCGGGAGCGAGACGGGGGCTCAGGCTGGCGGTCAGGAAGTGGCACAAGCCATCCCCCAGCTCCCTGCATTCCCGCACGTCCCGGGGACTCCGCGGGGAGCTTGGCAGAGCCGGCGCTCCGTGCAGATGGCATCGCACAGCTGCTGCTCACGGGGCGCCCCGTGACCTTGCAGGGCTCGGGGCTGAGGCTGCGGCAGGACGGACGTGGGGACACGGCACTGACACGGTTAAGAGAGGAGGGTGTTGAAGGCAGAGGGTGCCAGGAGGGGACCAGGAGGGACCTGGCCCGGGCCGCGTCCCGGTCCCCGCAGCCGGCGGACAGCGCCATCTCCCGGCGGCTCCCTGAGCCCGCCAGCACTTCCAGGAGGGCTTTTCCTCCGGTTCCTGGCACAGCACAGGCTCCTGTCGGCGTTTGTCTGGATGGAAGTATCAGTGATTTCCTTGAGGCTTCTACCCCTGTCCATTGCCGACAGCAGGAGGAAATAACTCCTTGGAATGCTCTGTCCGTCCTGCTGGGAAGTCACGTCCCAGGATCAGTGGAAGGGGAGCATGACCCTGGAGCCCTCTGTGATACTGAAATGAGGAGTTTCCAGTTTTGCTTTGGAGAGTGAAAAAGGCTATTGAAAAGTTGGAACAAATTGTACATCCTTCTCTTGAAGGAGAGAAAATTAAAAATGGAATTGAAAGATCCCAGAGATGTGCTGGAAGGAGTCCACCAGGGCTGCCATTTCCAGCTTTGGCTGGAATAAAAGCAAGACCTTTCTCTGCAGTGAAATGAATCAGAATCACTGGGAAGAGGCTGGGACATAAATCACTTGTGAGGGGATTTGTGGAGGATGGTCCCACGAGTGTTGTTTGTCCCTGGGTTCAGCAGGTCACAGCCCCCCTGGCTGGGGAAGGAGTGGTGCTGGTGGGACACCTTGGAGTACCATGATCTGCCTTGGAGACTTGTGGGAGCTTCCCCTGTGTCTCCAGGAAATTCATTCACTGTAGAGCAACAAGTTTTCCTTTCCTATCTCAGGCTTGGCAGAGACTAGACTGCAGGATCTAGCAAATGTCCAAAGTAGAGAGAAGATGTTTGTTCCTGCTTCTGTCCTGGAGAATCTTTTCCCTTGGGGGACACAAGTGCTGCTGATATTTTGGGGCCAAGAGGTATTTGAGCACCACCAGCTTAAGCAGTTCCTAGACCTGAGCACAGGCTTCACACACTGAAATGGTGCCTCAGGAGCCTCCACAGCAGTTCAGCCTCGTTCCTTGTCTCCTTTGTGTAACTTCACTCTTCCAGGGCACACTGAGGAAAATCTCATTGCAGCCAAACTGTGTCTCTGACCACCTGTGTTAACTGTGACTTTGGCCTCTCCTGGCAAACTTTAATACAATGTGTGAAGTGTAGAGCATAATCACAGCAGTTTCCAAGCCCCAGGAAATCCCAAAGCAGCTCCCTTGAGAGCTGCAGGCTCTAAATGGGACCATCAGTAGCTCTGAGCTCATCAGTGAAGACAATTTAGCCACGGTAAAAAGAACAGCAATTAACTTTTGAGTTCAAGGGGATCTTTAAAACAGAAAACCTTCCACATCAGCAGAATCTTTATACATGTTACCTTCCTCTGCTTCATCACAAACATCTGAGCAATGTATTCTGGAACTCTGTTAAACTGTAACTTCCTGCCTGAGTTAATATTTGATACAGCCATTCCTGAGACATGTAAATATTTATTCTGTAGCTAAGAATTGGAGTTGAAAAATGAGATCTGATTTTGGTAGCTGAACCAAAAAAAAAAAAAAAAAGACTGCTGTTTCAAATTTCCATTATGCAATATATTGCCAGCATTCAGAGAATCATCATTATGTAGGAATACTTTAAATCATAAAAAAACCCACAGGTTTTGGGGTATTCAGGCTAGCTTTACTTTTGACAGACTAAAGAACAATAACCAGTATAAATGGTCATGAACATGCACTGGGCATAAAGAGATCCTGTTGGAAGCATCAGGAAAAGTTGCTCCCCTTTTGCAACAGGATCCCCATGTCCAGCAACACAGATGAGCCTGCAAAGACCTGCTGAGCCTGGGGAGAAGGGGACCTTACAGAAATACTGTTGTTTTGAAATATTTATCCTCTTTCTGTGTGCAGGGTGCCGTGTGCTTGTGCTTGAGTCAGTAAATCTCTTCCGGAAATACATTTCCTTCCTGGATGTTCCCATTTCCTGCCTCCTGCCCAGGGATGAACTTTTCATACTCACAGAGGAGGAGACTCAGCAAGCCAAGGTGAGATGTATGGCACCTGCTTAACCTGTTTGGATGTCTGGTCATCATTGTGAAAGCTTTAGTCACAGGTGTCACACTCACAGGGAATTTCATAAGTGGGTTATAAATGTCACTAAGGAATGTCTTCAGTGATTTGTAAAACGTGAATGGACAGGTCACCTCATGTGCTGTGTGACAGGAGGGGGCTGAACAGATTTGCAGCTCAGAGATCTCTAGTAGTCACAGTTTTAAACTCTGTCCAGGGTGTAGAATGCATTTCAGAAGAGACTGGATCCAACATAATATTCTGAACACGAGTGGCCTGTCAAAGAGTGGCATGACTCCATGCCAGGAGCATCCTTGGATCACAGCTCTAACTAAAAATGGAAACAGCCTGTGAACTTTTGGTTCAAAGGGTTCCCTTCTTTACTGTGTATTTTTTAAACTATTTTGCTGCATGAGATCTCACACATTTAGCTCACAGTTCCCTGTATCAGAATCTTGATTAGCTCCCCTTCCATAGCATGAAAATATTTGCCCAGAAAATGGTGCTGTTAATCCACAAATTACAGAATTTTCCTGCTTTTGAGGCTGCTAAAAGAGGTGCATATGGAATCTGCTCAGATGAAGGTGGCATTCCTTATTTCCATGTGTTTTTTTTGTTTCTGAAACCTGACTTTTCTGGGCTGTTGCACTATAAATAGATTCAGTTTCAGCTGGCAGTGTATGGTTGGAAGCAGCACACAGGGATGTTCCCAGATACACACCTATCAGGTTCCTGCTTCCCCAGCATGTGAGCACTCAGGCATGAGATCATGTGGGGAGGAGGAGTTATAGGTGACAAATAAACCAATTTGCAGCTGATAATGTCGTTTTGGGCAAGACCCTCTGAATGTCAGGCAGCACAACAGTGACCCCATAGATGAGGCAGCCTTCCACCTCACCCTGCTCACTGAAAACAGGCAGGGAACCTCACAGGGGGCCTAGAAAACTGAGGTGTGGGAGGTTGTTGTAATGCTCTCCCCACTCTTTTTCCTTGCAGAGAGCCATGTGGTGCCATGGCAGCCAACTCCTCTGGTTCCGCTGCCTCTATGTGCTCTTCTCACGTTACATGGTGGTCAACTCCCTGCGCCTTCTGGACAGGACACCACCCACAACTCCAGCAGGAAAAGAATGAGCAAAAAAAACAGCCTGTGCCAGGCTCAGGACTAGAGAAAACTGGTGTTACATGCTCTTTGTGTACCCAGGCTGCAAAAACCAGGCTCTGTGAGCTTCCTTCTGAGTGTCTTGTTGCCTGATACATTGAGATGAACAGGGTTTAACAGCTCTATTTTCTCACTGTAGAAGGTTAAATAGGATGAGAAACTTGAATTAACTTAATTAGGAGTGAAATGCAGGAGTATTCTGCATTGGAAAAGATATGGCATGAACTGCAGAAGATAACAGTTGCAAGGACTGCTCAGCAACTATCTCTTGGTGCTTTTGTAAAAATTCAGGTTATCAGGAGCAACTTTTCAAAGATCATACTATCTCCACAGATACCAGACCCACAAGACCTTTCTTATTCAGTCAAAACTTCAAGAAGCCAAAGCTTTTGAATAAAAAATCAGAAATCATACCAATTTCTCTAATTGTGCTGACCTTTGCTGCTGCTTTTTTCATACACATTGTGTTGCAGGCTCCACCTTCACAGAGTGTCCCTCATGAAACATGAGCATTTCTTCTTGCTTCAGAAGGCTTGAGATCAACTCACAAGAGTCTCAGCAGGACACAGGAATGAGGTGCAAGAGAGCCAGACTGTAAATAGGTCTTCCATACTGTGATTTAAACTTTACCCAGCTAAAGGCAAAGTACCAAACTAACAACTAACAATCCTGGAGTGATTTAAAGAGCAGAGGCAGTTTGAAAACTGAAAGTCATGAAGCAATGAGACAATCAGCATAGAAAGATTTATTTAAGAAATAGAGAACAGATAACAGTAATGTATATTGATTTCACCATCCATCATCCAGGAAATCCCAGACTGCAGTTCCACAGCAGTGGCCAAAGTTCAGTGGCTGGGAGGGGTGTGTCAGGGTTGTGACATGTCTCTGAGAGTCTTGTGTTCCTTCACTGCTTTCTCCCATTCCTTGCCATTGATATCCTCTATGATAATGGTCTGCACAGTGCCATCATCCAGACAGTGGGGAGCTATTCCTGAAGAAAGACAGAGTACATAAAAACCTGCTTTTCATAAAGTGAGGGAGATGCCTGCACCACTCTGTGGATGGGGCATCTCAGGGAACAGTAAATGCTATTGCTGTAAGGTTGGATGAGAATCCTGTCACAGGCAGAAGCCCACACATCATAGGTAAGACTGTTTCTTATGGAGGACCTGCAGGTTTAGTCTCCAGTTCCAAATGTTTAGCACTTCAGGAACAAACTTTTAAGACACCCAGTGGAACCTTTACCCAAGGGTTACTTTGTGATTAACTTTGGTCACCACAGCTTACTCTTTGTACCTACCACAACCATCTGGGTTAGAACAGGGAGTATAAAAGCTCTGGACACCACAGGTCTTACAGAACATGTGCTGGGCACAATGTGTGTTGAAGGTGTATGTTGTCAAGTTAGTAGCACCCTAAGCAAATGAAAAGCACTGCAAGTTTTCCATATAAATAGATGGATTAATTACTTTGGGCCTGTAGCTAAGCAGTGTAAAATTTAAAATATCACCTTCCTGTCTTTACTCGAGTTTTGCATTCATGCTCCTTTTCTAAGCCCTGTTTCGTTTGTACATGTGTCCATAACAGTCAAGCCTCAGAACTGCAAGAGCTCCAATGTCACCTCACTAAATAAGATGCACAAACACACCAGACAGTATAAAATTCAGCCCTTTCCCCCAACCAGCCACAGACAAACTTAGGATAGAAAACTGGTTGTTGCTCAGATTCAGGCTAACACTGGATTATACTGCTCATGCTCATGGCCATGCTCTTACTCTGTTCTTACTCTACCTTCAGCAGCTTGAAATGTGACACTGGGACAATGAAGTGTCTGTTCTGTTTCTTTGTGCAATGCAACTGCAAAAGAAAAAGCAGATCTTTCTAGAAGCAGTGGACAAGTTGTAGTGCAGCAGTCAGATCTAGCAGGGACCTCTTGACAGCAGAAATTCCACCAAGAGCTCCTGGTTGGCATCACAGAGGTGAGTGGTGAAAGCGGATTCGTGGTGTCAGGAGTGTTTGGCTGAGCACACCCATGGAACAGACTGACCCTAAAGGTACCCCCCCTAAGGTATCCTATCCTCCTACACCAAACATTATGTTCTTTATATACACAACTCTTAAGGACAAACTCTAGCCCTAAAAAATCCACTTAATTGTTCAGAGCATGCTTGGCCAATTTTTGCCAACACTAATTACCTTGCAAACAAGAAAGTAAAGTTCAGAAGTTCACCCATGAACTAGAAGCAAACTACTTGCAGGCAAAGGGGGGGTCACTGTTGAAATCAGAGAGTGTTCTAGTTTGAGGCACATGTGGTCAGAGATGTAATGTCGCTTGAGAAGACAAGTTGAAAAAAGAATCAATGTGCTCTGAGCCCACTGCACTGAGAGGAAACACAAAGCAGATGGCTGAGCACCTGCACTCTCTAGATCCCTCCTGACACTTTCTGCGTGAGCATGGCTGTGAGACCTGAAGACCAGCCCAAAGAAGCAGCACCTGAAATCACCAGTGATGATCTCATATTGGATCAGGACATAATTAGGGATAAACACTATGGAAACAGCTCAGACAGTGTTCTGCAGCTGTGGCACCTTTTAGCTCTAAGGCTGGAAAAGCAGAGGAGCTGTTACTCCTCTCTGAGAATGGGAAACAAAACAATTCACTTGCAGTTAAACACGTGCAGATCTGGTGAAGCCGAGACCTCAAAGCAGAGGCTCGGCAGTGACAGCTTGACCAGACCTCTGTATTCACTGGGGAGAGAAATAACACAGTCTTGTGATCATACTCTCTTTTTCTGGCCAAGAAAACAGTAAGGATATATTCAACATCATTCAGGTCTGCCTTGAGCAATTGCAGAACATAGGGAAATGTATCCACTCAAATGTATTTTAATAACATGCCAGAGTGAGGTAGAGCATTACTTTTGTCCTTGCAGCAACTGCTTTTGTGGTGTAATTTAAATGGTGAGAAGGAAAGAGCAGCCATTCAAGGACCCTCCACTCTGTACAGCACAGCTCCCCACCACAGGCCAGGTCACAGTGTCACCCAGGCTGCAGCTGGGTGCACAACCCTACAGACACCACAGGACAACCTGCTTGGAACTGAGAACTGAAATTTCCCACAATTTTCCCCACAACTCATCCAGCACCACTAATACTTCTCCATTTAAAAGCTGGGGAAAGCGGAGATAAGTGGATTCTACATAGTATTTACAGTGTGGTTTATTTCGGATTGTAATTGCAGAGGATCTTTACGATCAAGGAATTTCTAAGCCTGTGCTTCTCCCTCTCCCCAAGCCGCCTCCACAGCAGCTGGGCAGAGTCACTGTGCCGGGTCAATCGCAAAAACCAAAGGAAAAACATTTTCCTTTCAGATTTTCCCTCCCACGGGCAGTTTCTGATTACAGTGCGGCGATGATGTTCTGAGCTCTGCAAAGAGCGAGCACAGGAAATGAGTGGAGATTTAGAAGCAGAGCCTCTCGGTGGCCCCAAGGGCATTTTTGATGGGAGAACCGTGAAACACGGGAGGCTTTCGCACAAAAAGCGCCTTTCTCCGCGGTCCCCCCGCCGCCCTTCTCGGCAGCTCCCGAAGCCACCTGCTTAACCACGAGAGAACGGAACGAGAGAACGATTCCTTATAACGGGACGCGGGGAGGATCTGCCGGGCAGGGCTGGGGCTCGGGCGGGACACTCCATCCGCACTCACTACGCGTCCAGCAGGAGCCGCGCCGCCCTCGCAGCTCAGCCGGTGCCGCTCCTGGAAGGCGGCGGGGCTGGGGGGGCTCAGCCTTCGCCCCGGCCGGGGATCCCCCAGCACCGCTGGGGGGCACCAGCGCCCCGGGAACGGCCGGGACCGGGAGTGGGATTGGGAATGAGGACGGGAATGGGGAGGGAACAAGAGCACGGGGCGGGGAACGGGAACACGGGAGGGGATGGGACACAGCGGGACCGGGAGGGGATGAGGAGGGAACGGGGAGAGAACGGGGAGGGAACGGGAGCACGGCGGGGAACGAGAACACGGGAGGGGATGGGACACGGCGGGACCGGGAGGGAACGGGAGCACGGGAGGGAACGGGAGCACGGGGGGGAACGGGAA
>VYZS01095618.1:12140-25131 GCA_013400695.1 Neodrepanis coruscans | reverse complement strand
TTGTCCTCATTGTTCAATCAGAAACCATTGTTCTTAACTCAACTGTGACTTTTTTTTTTTTTTAATTTCCCTCTGTAATTCTCTCTTCTCTCTCTACTTCTGCCATTGTTAAGAAAAAAGTATTACTTTATTATCTGGTAACCTCATTTTTTTTTATATTTCCAATTAGGTTTGCAATCTGGAGACAATATAGAGATCAAACTGGGTTTAATGGTTTAATGGTGCTGTATTATTTATGGTACTTTTTTTCAAATGCATTTGTAACTTTTGTTATCATCAACCATGTCTTTTCAATGTTTGCTGTGAAGGCTCTACAAAAAAAACGACAGTTAGAATCATTCAGTTTCTTCACTTTAGTTCCCCATAGAGAAATGTTAGACGGAAAAGATATACAAAATCATATCTACTGTTTTATTTCAGAGGTTTCCAGAAAATCTGCTTTTTGCTTTTACAACTGGTATGTAAAGCAGTTGTTAAAACAGTAAGCGAGAGACAGTTGATGCTTGTTTTCTATCTTAATGGACTGATCATTCTTCAAATATGTAGGGACATGGTGCTTCCTCTGAGAACCCTCGCTCAATATTTTTCTGTAGCAAGTTACATGGTTCTCCTTTGAAGTAGGCTTTATTATGTTGTTTCATATTGCCTGTTCAATTGCTACAATTTCTTGATTATCATTAAACCCTGAAATGGTCTTGGAAGGTGGTTCAGATATAACAAGCAATAAAGAACAGCTAGAAAAATACACTGTATACTGTCTTTCAAAAACTGAGCTTGTTATTCAGAACATGTCAGAATAATTTATACTTACTGTGGAAACCATATACATATTCCTCTAATTTATGAAAACTAAAACTACTGTTAATGTTTTGGTTAATGAACCAGATGGCATTAAACACTTTTGGGGTTATTTAATATAAAAAGTTTTTGTAGAAAATTCCTGACTGGAGTTTAACAAAACAGTATTCAAACAGTGAATATACTTTATTTTTGTGATGGGAGTTGAAATTGGTTGAGTGTAATCAACTTTAAGTCATGCTAGAATATCCCTTCTTAAACATATAGCCTGTTAACATCTGTTTTACATTCTACCTTTTTTTTTTTTTTTTTGACATTTAGTATTTTGAAAGTCTGTTATTTCAATATAAGATTCTTACCTTCTGTGGTTAAGCCAGTCTGAGGACTTTCCAGTATCATGGGGTTTGGATAGTTGTCGTAAGAGTTGTAGTGAGAAAGTTATTTGTCATTAGAGTATTTGGCAAATCTTTACAGAGTTCTATTCAACACCCTATGGAAAATGGGGCTCTGCTTGCCGTAGTATTGCATGAGCCTCATCAGGGCTGCAGATGAATTTTTTACGGAGGTTTTATGTTGTTACCTTTTCCAGAGCACTTTAAAATAAACATATCTGTTTTCTTACACTTTTTATACTTAAATATTTAGATTGTTCTGCTTCTGATATAGAGAAAATGCATGAAGAAACTGTGGAAGGCATGTCAATAATACATATCTTTAGTACATGTAAATTTTACTGTTGTGGGTTTAAACAGAGGTTCTGGGAGCGAAAACCGTTTTTTTTTGTCCCCTTCCCCCTCATTGTCTTTCGCCTCCGTTTTTAGGGACTTGGAAAGGGCTCTTTTTAAGGCTTTTTGGAGGTTTTTTGAAAGTTTTTGGGAGGTGGGGGGGATTGGGGCTGTGTTAAACTGTTTTTCCTGTGTGTTTGAGGCGGGTTGCCATGGTAACAGTGGAGGGTATGGGCGGGGACGGGACCGTCCCGGCGCAGCCAGTCTTCTGTGGGGACGGGGCCAGTACCCGGCATGGCTGCGTCCCCCGCCCCCACCCACAGTGCTGCAGGGATGCCTGCAGCTGGTGCAGGTGTGGCCCCTCCCAGGCCAACGGGGATGGCCACCGCAGTCCCCACGCCATTTGCCCATGGGCGTGTTACCTCCCCCAGCCATTTTTGCAGGCATGGCTCCGTGGCCACAGGTGCTGGGGGCTGCTGGCGCTGCTGGGCACCGCCGGCCGCTGGCCCGGGCCTGACTCGGTGCTCCGCACATGCGCGGTGGGTCTTCCATGTGCATGGAATAGAGGGGGCTATTGGTGGACTTCACGCAGCCGAGGAGCCGCTGCGGCGAGCAGCCAGGTTGGCATGGGTTGGGGCGGCCCAGTGGCAGTGCTGGGACCCCCCGGGATGCCAGGTGGGGCCACGGGGGACCTGCATCTCCCAGCCCAGAGTCAACCATGTGGTTGAGCTGCCATTTTAGCTCATAGAGGAACCTCCCACTAGGGGCGGTTCCCGGGCGCTGACCGTCCAATCCAAGGGACAGTGCGTGCCCGGGGGGTGCCCACGCCTGCGCAAAGATGGGTCCCCTATAAAAGAGAGAGCGAGGTGGCCATCTTCCTCTTTTTCTGGATGGAGCTGGTTGGGAGAACATCTCTGCTCGCCTCAGCGCCAAGTTTTGCAGTGGCGTGGACGGATCAGCGACTCCAGCAAGAGCGGCATGGGCTGAGGACCACATCTTTCCATCAGCAGTGTTATTACTTCCTGGGGAAAAGGAGGGTGGGCGGTCGCGGTCTTTTAATTGTTCTGGTGTCTTTTCAGGAGCCCCTGGCAAAGACCCAGCGCTACCCTAGCGTTTTTCCCATATCAGCCACTGGACCTGGAAGAGCTTAATTTGTCTGTCTTTGCGCTTTATTGTCTGTTTTCTGTGTGTGTAAAATAAACCTTGTGGGTTTTTTGTTGGTGTTTTTTTTTTTTGGTGTGTGTTGCTTCTATTGGATCTCTCTTGTCAGTACCAAGCCTCCTAGTGGTAAAACCATGACATTTACTTAGAGTAATAAAATATTTCTTTTTGATTTATTAATGTTCTAGATCTAGTACTTGAAGTGACAAGATCTTCTGTCTACTTTTGTTTGAAGTGTAATATTACAGCATGAGTTGCTTTCAAAATTTTTTTTTGTTAAGGTATTTGAAGGAAATGGATTAATATTAATTTTAAAATGTATTTACCTACAACCCAGAATTATTAATTATACTCAGATTGGTTTAATGTTTTTCCAGATTTTTATAAAAGGTTGAAGGTGGAGATTTTTAAAGTATATTTTCTAGAAGGGTTTTTCAGAGTTTTTGGCTTTTTTTTTAATCCCAGATATAATCTCAACATTTTTTATTTATACTCAGAATTTTAGTAGGTCAGTTAAAACTTAAAAACCCAAACCTGAGAGGTTCAATGCTATAAAAAAATATTATTTTAAATTCAAGTTTTATAAAATTTTAAGAATTAGGAAAATGATATAACATCTTTCAGCATTTTCCACAAAGTTGTTTAATAAAATTAGAATTTTGTCTTTTAGAAGAATAAACTTTTGATTGTCTTTATTTGTTCTTAACATTTACCCCCCAGCTGTTTGCCAAAACAAGAATTCTCCTCAATTCTTTAGGGAAGATATAGCAGTTAAAGTAGACAGAAGAGGAAAGAAGAGAATTGATTGTACCTATTCAATAAGATTCTGATCCTGCAATGAGAATTATGTGAACTCATTCCTGACTCTACATGCTCAGAGTGTGTCTGTGTAAATGAAGACTACAGGCTTTGTCATTTTCAAATCTTGACTCTAATTCAATTCCAATTTCATTTGTGCATAAACTGTTCTTTCTCAGATTAAGAGATTTTAAAGGCTAAAAAATATGATTAAGAGCAATAATAAACACACATAAGTGATGCAGATCAAATTACTGTGACAAAGAAAAATCTTTACAGACTTTTTATTCTTGATTTTTTGAGATGTTTCTTACAAAAGCAGCAGTAAACTAGTGTACCAGAGTGAAAAGGTGTCTGGGACAGCTACTTTTGCCTTTATTTGTTCATGTAGAACTCACTATTTTACAGTTCAAGTCTGAAACTGAGATACTAATGTATTATGAATATATGTAATATAAATATAATTAGCACATTTAAGCTTTCATTAGTGTTTTTTTTTAATTTAAATATTTTTCAATTATGGAAAATTTTTGTGGCCTGAATTGTCATAGTTAGCCATAGTTCATAGTATTCAACAATTTATCTTTTCTTAGAAGCTAGTAAGAACAGGACTAAAAGTACGATTTCAGTCCCTTACAGTTTAAATCAATCTATACTTAAGCATAACCAAATAATTGCCTTGAGGGTTTGTTTCATTCTTCAGACTTTTCATTGTTCTTTGTTAGCTAAAGAATAGCTTAGGATATGTCCTAATGGCTAATAGTATTTAATCTTTGTTATTCAGTTCTATTGGAAATGCTCAAAGATTCTATCAGACAGCACTCATTCTACTTTTAAAATTGAATGTATATTGCTAATAGCATAAAAGTTGATTCAAAATAGATTTATGATAACAAAGATTTAGTAAATGCAGCAGAATGTTCAGACACAAAATATGTGGGAATAGAAGAGATTGAATAAATCAAGACTAAAGCCAAAAAAAGGTGGTGGTAGAAGAGAGGTTAGAGTTTTTACAACAGTTAGAATTTTTAAAATGTCTTTAAAGACATTTTGTGATTATTTTTATGTTACTTTTACTCATTAAAGTGAAAACAGCATTTGGCCCCTGGCAATTTCCCTGGATTAAAATTGAGAAGTTTTAAATGACTTGTTATATTGTCTGTGTGTGGCTAATTATTATACTTGCCACACTTTTTGAAAGTATTTGTTAAATATTGATTGGAGTCTCTATAGAATAATAACATTATCTAGGAAAGATTCCTGTGTTTTGGATTTATGTCATGGTACATCACTACTACTGACTAGTCAGTGTTTTTTCTATATCTTAAATCATAAGTTGTGGCTTATATATATACAGGAAGAATGATTGCAGAGTAACAAGCAATGTCCTTTTTTCTAACTAGACACAGATTTTGGTTTGACTAGCAATTTGGGCAGGTAGTTATGTGATCAGCATGAACAGCAAATTATTTGCTTAGGTTTTGCCAAGCCAGGCCTCTTAATTTATTTTCCCTGAATGCACCTTGCTAGTAAAGAACACCATGCTTTGCATTGCTTAGGAACTCATAATTCTAAGTAGTACAAGTAAAATACAAACAACAGTATACATAAAATCATCCAGTTGCTCATTCTCAAACAGTAAAACAACCAGCTACAAGGGTAAAGGAATAAATGTTAGTTTTCTTGAGCAGTCACTGTGTAGCTTCCCTGAGAGCAGATTAGGAATGCTTCACCAATTCCCTGAAAACCTATTTGCTTAAATCACATCTAAATGCAAAATTGTGATACTATTCAGACACCGTCTTAGTACAGAGGAACTCCAAATTTCTTGAAGGCTGTGGTTTGAAGTGTGAGGATGGCATTGGGAATACAAAATCTATAATTGTGTGGAGAACAGAACAGCCACCTCAAGCAATTTAGAGCTGGTTTTGTTCTTGAGTTGCCTTTCATGCTGTCATGTATTTCAGTTTCAAATATTTATTCCACAGATTCCTGGAGCTGTTTTCTATACCCTTTCCTGCATCTGTCCAGTATGAATTCCCAAAGCTTGCCAAACACATCCATAAAATGTATCATATAATATGCAATCAGTAGTTGCTTTCTTGTGACAAAATTGCTGCTCCATTTGACATAATTCATCATTTTGATCTGTGCTGAACAGGCAGCCAATTTAGATGACTAGCAGAAGAACGGTAAAATCAAGATATTTGAAAGCATCTCATTGCAGATTGTAGGCACACTTCACACCTTTTTATTGTGTTTCAAAGCCCACCAAACAATTCAGAAGAAAAATCTGATTTATTTTAACATATGTAAGCTGACCAAAGAATCTAGATTAATTACAGTAAACTGAATAGGGCTTTCTCCTGCCAGTTTAACATTTTTCTTAATATTTGTGTAGGCTAAGCAACTTGTCCTCTTCTAAACAATACCCAGGAATGATTTGAAGGGCAGCAGCTGTTCTCAAGTCAGCAGTATAGATGAAACCATGCTATTATGTAAGAAGCAAGCCTTATAGACATGGGCCATAATATAGCAGTTGGACCAAAGATCAGAGATGAGTTCAGGCTGATTTTATTTAGCAGTATGAATTTAGACAAGCTGAGTAATAGCTAAGTGTTTCATTCAGCACTTCGTTATCTACACTCCTAGTAAGATATGGAAGATGAAAAGTGTGACACTACCTTTGGAACATAGCTGTCAGGTTAATTCTCTCGAAACATTACGACAGTGACTTTACCTTCTGTGAATGTCTTTTCTTCCTCCCTATGTAGCTATCAGCCTGTTGGTGTTGAAACATTTTACTCTATTACTTATAATTATTTTATTAATTTGTTTAGAAATTGAATATAGTGCATTCATGTATGCATATAAATCAACATCTTAGTATGTTATTTTTCAGTGTAACTTTGACAATAAGTATCGTAAAAATAACCTCTTTTCAGATTCTGATTTTACCTGTTGGGTTAAAACTTCCATCTCAATATTTCCTCTCCGGTAGCTTATTCTCTCTTTACAGACATTTAGATAGTTTTCAATGCCTGAATTTTGCCTAGAGAAAGTGTGATGGGCTTGAGGTGAGGCAATAGTGGCTGCTAATGGCTCTGGAACATAGAACTCTCTTCAGCTGTCAGGCAGGTTTGTCCATTTCAGAGGAGGCTGTGGACATATGTGGATACCTAAGTTGATGTTACACTAAAAGCAAAATCAAAGCAGTGCAGTACTCTACGCAGTCTGAAAAATTCTACACACCCATTTTTTTTTTTTTAATCCTTAGTTAACAACCCATGCATGTGTATGCATTTCTTATTTTTGAACTGTATACTTTATTGAGGATGAACCAGAAGCTGCTTTCCTAGACTGCATCAGTGCTCATCTGCACAATTGTTCTTCAGGTTTTTCTTCACATTCCTACCTCTAATCCAAACTGAAGAATGAGCAGCAATTCATTGCCCAAAAAATGAGTTGCTCACACTTACAATAAACTTCTACATTGCCCCAAATCTAAGATCATAGTTTAAACCCTGTAGAATGTTGCACCCTTGCTCAAAAGCTTTCAGCTCTAAGCCTTGCTTCTGGAATCTGCTTTTGCTAAAATCTAATTCCTGATTCCTCCCCTAATTGTAGTTTTAGCACCATGTTTAAGGAAATTCTAAGATGCTAACTGTGGCAAGAAACATAAAAATTCTTTTCCTTGGTGTCAGGTCTTTGTATCACCATCAAGAAGTGAAAAGATTTAGCCATGACAAACTTGGAGAAAGAATGACTGAACAAAACTGAGGCTGCCTATCCATTGAAAACTTTCCAGCCACACTGAAGATGTTGATTACAGATTTACAACCACAAGGGCAAACTTTTAATCAGTTCTTCTTAAGGCCTTTAAAAGCTTTGTATCTCTGAGTTTTAGATAATGATAACTAAAAGTTCCCAGACTATAGGAAAATAATCTGTATGAGGAAGAAAAATTCACTTTTAAGAAACTCTAATTATTGCAGAATGAAGGCATAGATCACTATATCAAGATACACAGACTTCATCTATCTTCTAATTTGTGCCACTGCCTTTCTGTAGTATATAAAATTAAGTGTAAGATATATGGACCTTTGTTCAAAGTATAATGATAACTAAAAATACAAAAAATAAACAAATTAAAGCTCTAGATAAATTATATTCTAATGCATAACACACCTTAAGCCTTATTTGTCCTTAACTCTTATTTGTCCTTAATTTACCTTCCTAATATACAGATGCCTTATTAGAGATTGCAAACAATGCAGTGAGTTGCATTATTTTTAGATTCTACTTGAAAGATATAAAAGGGAATGGATATTATTATCCCTAAATGGAAAACTTCTGATAATGTATTTACAGCTTCAAAGTATCTCGTAGAATCGGTAGGGTTAGTGAGTAATTTCAAATTACTTTAACCTCATGCAAGACATTTTTGCCCCCTATAGTTTTCTTTTAAGGTATATGCACATTTTGTTTTCATTCTTCAGTGTTGTTATTCACGCTACCTATTCTCTTGATTATTATTCAGTTTCTTTTGTGAGTCCTTTGCTTTGAGAAATGTCCAAGTTTTGACAGACATTTTTCTACCAGACTAAAGACAAATCTGACAGACAATTGGAACATGAAAACAGGCACATTGGTGTTAAAGAAAGAAATTGTGTTATAATAATCTTACACCCACTAGGCATTTCAAAACTGTAGTTTTAATGAAATAGATGCAACAGATCTTGGTAACATTCTCTGGAAAACAGAAGACAATTCACAAACATGCATGTTTCTTGCATGAAGTACACTGACCTCTTTTGTAATTCAACAGAAACCAGTACTGATGCTTGTTTTTTGTTGATGGAGAGAGACTGTGGTACTATTTTCAAAAACATGATGGTGTTTTAAGCTGCTACCAACCTCCTTCTACTTGTCTATAGCTATTTATTGCAACTCCTTGACAAGGAGTCAGTTACACAGAAAATTGAATCAACATAACAAAACAGACCCTGTGAGAACACCTATTCTGCTTCAGTAAAGTCAGTAAGTTTAATTTACAATTTAAAAATTGTTGTGGAGTTAACTAATTTTTCAATCTATTCTTTTTTTTTTTTTTTTTTTGTATCAAACTTCCTTACACTTGGTATATAGATATAAGACAAAAGAAGTTTAAGACCAGTGAAATACACATAAAAATGTTCCATGTAACAATAAGTTTGTCTATATATGCCCCAGTATAGATTTAATCAAAATAATTTTTGTATATATCTTTCTAATGAGACAGACATTATCATATGAGCAAGAGTAGTCAGTAAGCATGCTTTCCATCCAGGAAAACAGTGCAGTGCTTTGATATTTCCTTTGTTTCATACTTGCACAACAATACTGGATATACACTATTTTTAGCAATGAACATCTTAGAAACAATGCATGCAAACCAGTGATTTTTGCATTTCATACCGAATCTTAATATATAAACATTATTACAGTAAAATTTCCTATTAAGTAATGATGTTATCCATTAACTGTATCTATGCAATCTGTCTCAAAACCTTCAATGGAATTACAGTACTATTGCCCTTAACTGCCCTTCTTCGGAGCTGATCTTGGATCTGCACCTCAGATGTATTAGCTCAATATACTGATGATGTATTTTGAAAGATCAATATTCAGATTTTGCTAGTTCAGAAGACAGATCTGTGTGCCTGGTCAGTCCTATGACAAATCAAAACATGTCAACAGATGTGAAGTCTTCACTTGCTATCTCAAGAAATGTTCATGAAAATTTTTTAACAATTGCGCCACATGTGACAAACTGACTACATCTCATAAAATGTCTGTTTGGTGAATCCTGAATTTTTTTCCTCTTCTTATAAACAAAATATTATTTTTATTAGGAATGTGAAAGACCTTCTTTTTTAGTATGGGAGTATATTTATTTTTACAAGCATCTCATTATATGATTTAAAGCATGGGAGACAGTAGGCAGTGAGAAGTGTTGTTGTGGGCTGTGGAGTTTTGACACTGAATCTATTTTAGATCTTCCCTAACGTTTTTGTTTTCAAGATTATGTTTCTAAGTGCTTTGCTTGCTGTTTTGGCAACACCTGATACATATACAGGATGTTTTATCTCATGGTTTTCTCTGATGTAACAGGAACAGAAAGGATCAAAGAGAAAATTCTCATTATTAATGGATCAAATGGATTCTTTTCCCTTCAGGCACAGTTCTTTAAGGTTCAAATATTTATCTGTTGCCATCCTGCATTGGACGCTTATTTTATGTGCTGAACTATTTGTGTTGTATTTTCATGTAAATTAGAAGAACTAAAATGATATACCAAAGGGTAGGAGAAAAATATTCTGTGTCAAAGAAATGTTAACATCTACTTCAGTTGCCAGCACCTGACCATTTCAGAATCCAGGATGACTGCCAGAACTTCACTAGTCTTCATGTGCTGACATTGACACTATGCATGCAAAGAGATTTAGCAATGCATAGAACTAGATGGCAAAAAGGCACTTACCAGAATCTCCGTAATTCATCATTTTAAAACCACTCAAAGTTTAAATGCATGACTGTAAGGCAAAGTATTAGTCACAACGACCTCAGCAAGATCAAAGCTATAAAATTTAATGCATCACCCTATTAAAAAAATGCATAAAGTTCAGAATATAATTATGCTTTTACACTTACAGCTGAAATTCAGCTCCATAGTCTCCCCATGAATATGAAATAGAACTTCAAAATTTAACTTTGTAAATCAGTGGAAAATTTTACACATCAGGGATAGAAAACCTACACAGCAGAAGTTATCATAAGAATAAACTGAAGATGAAATTCTATTGTGGAACAGACTGATATTACTTTGACGGTTATTACCTACTGTTACCAATTACGAATACTTACCCTGTATTTTTAAAATATTTTAGATTTAAAGAACAAAATTTTTAAGTGAATAAATCTTTTCAAGTGCTACAGCAGAGGTGTACTCCGTTGCCTCACATAATGCTTTTGCAGAGTACAAATAAAATAAAATCTAGCACCTTTTAACTAACGCTACCTTTTGTACATACCTTAATTTACTTTTGTTCATACCTTAATTTACTTTTGTTAACACTAATCCACGGCACTGAAAAATAATTTGAGAATGGCTACAAGTAAAAATCAATCTTTTGGTGCATGAACTGAAGTTGCTATTCTAACTGAAAATTTTCGTGGATGGACTTAAGTTGCTGTTCTAACTAAAATTTCTCTTGAGAAATTTAACTTGATACACACAGTTTTAAAATATTTTAATTTCATTGATTTTATGTTATGTTTATTAATTGTTATACCATAAGGAAAAATAAACTATACAGAAATTATTGTTTACAGAGGTAAATACACATTTTAAATAAAAAAGCACTGTCTGAAACTTGAAGATTATACAATCTATCAAGACAATATTTACTTGATTACCCTTACAAGTTGGTTTTTTTTCTTAAGTGCAGCCTGAACACCTCTTGTTTCAGCTTGAACCTGTTGGTCTTCAGCCTCTCATTCTGCACTGTTGTAAGGAGTTCACATCCATCTCTTTAGTGATCCCTCAAAGAGGCTACTAGCATACACTATGGATTCATTTTCAGGAAGCTGCCCACCACCAGACCAGGGACTTTCCCAGAAAGCTGCTCTCCAGTTCCTCTCTATCATAATCTTCTTGTGCAGAGGCTCTGCTTTCCGAGACACAGTACTTTAATTTTGCTGTATTTTTCTGTCAAATAATTGAGCAAAACTCCCTTTTAAATTTGTAAGAGAAGCAACGATCTTGGGTAAATTTCCTCTTTTCTAGATGAAATTATGAGATGCTAACAAGACCACAGATGACAGCCATCAAACTAAAATTATGAACATGTCATTTGAGGCTACTATTTGCATATAATCAAATACACTTAAGCAGTTTTCAGTACAAAGAAAATTATACATCTGGGAAAGAGACAATGTAGTTATTTCACTCCAGAAACATTTTTATCTTGAATGGAAGAGTTGTTACTTCTCTGAAAAATACCTGTGAATATTAGGTATCTGATATAATAATTCCTGTCTGGAGAGAAATGGAAGATTACATTGCCTCAATTTCAGGTCATGCTTATTCCATTTCTATGAAAGGAAACAGAAAAAACAGGATGGAGGCCTATAACCCTGTCCTTTTTTTTGTTTTGTTGGCAGAACACTTATGTCTTAAATATGGTGGACTAAAATAGGAGCATACCTGCAATCATACATTTAATAAGGGGGAAACTAAAACCATCAAAGACTGTCTCTTTGAAAGAAACAAGGAGGTTTAAAAATATTTCAAAATAATTTAATAAAAATGCGTTAACTTCCAGCTCCCTATTTTAATTATGAAAAGCTTTTATATTTTTGGAAATATGAATCAGAAAATATACTGAATTGGAAGGGACCCACAAGGGTCGTTGAAGTCCCACTCCTTGCCCTGCACAGAACCACCCCAAGAATCAAAACATATACCTGAAGGTATTGTTCAAATGTTTCTTGAAAACAGTGTAGTTTGGTACTATGACCACTTCCTTGGAAAGCCTGTTCCAGTGCCCAAAAACATTTTTCAAATATCTAACCCAAATCTCTCCTGACACAACTTCAGGCCATTCCCTTGCGTCTTATCACTGGTCACCACAGAGAAGAGTGCCTGTCCCTCCTCTTCCCCTCATAAGGAAGTGGTAGACTGTAATGAGGTCTCTACTCAGTCTACTCTTCTCCGGGATGAAAAAGCCAAGTGATCTCGGTCCTTCCTTGTATAGCTTCCCTTCTAAACCCTTTACTTATTTTGTTGTCCTCCTTTGGACCCTCTCTAATAATTTAATTTCTTTCTTACATTACAGTGCCCAAAACTGACTCAATATTCAAGGTGAGGCCACACCGGTGCAGAGCAGAACAGGACAATCACCTTCCTGGACTGGCTGGCAATGCTTTGGCTGATGTGCCCCAGGATACAGTTGGCCCTCCTGGCTGCCAGGGCACTGCTGACTCGTATTCAGCTTGACATCAACCAGGACCCCCAGGTCCCTTTCCATGGCACTGCTTTCCAGCATCTCATTCCACACTCTGTACGTACATCCAGGGTTGCCTCATTCCATGTGAAGAATCCAGCACTTGTCTTTGTTAAATTTCATAAGGTCAGTGATTCCCCAGCCCTATAATATGGCAACCATAACTGAAAATTTTCTAATGTTTTACGATACTAAACACACATATTGTTTTCTCTTCGAAATTTTTCTCAAAGGTCTAACAAAAGTCACAATCCAGATAGAGAAATCTGCAGACATTACTTGTTAGAAAACTTTGTGGGAGAGCTAAGAGGATTGAAGAAAACATTTGGAATACTCTCTGTATTAAACATTCTTTGTTAATTCATTTTTAACTGAGAGATTTCAAACTACTTTATACTATAGCAAATTAATCTTTATAATTCAATTGCTCATGTTTTAATTTTGAATAATTAACTAGCTGAT
>VYZS01095616.1:917-15931 GCA_013400695.1 Neodrepanis coruscans | reverse complement strand
CCGCGGAGGCAGGTGATTTAGGGGCTACCTTGCCGCTGCTCTCCCCGGGGCGGGGGCCAAAGGACACCTTTTTCCCCTTTCAGCACTAAATCTCTCCTCGGGCTAAAAGGGAGGGAAGGGGGGGCGCAGTTTTGTAATCTTCTTGAGTTGTTTTCCTCAGTCGAAACCGGGCAGAGGTTCACGGCCAAGGGGATCTTGAGAACACGTGCTCCCTTCTAATACCGTGGAGTCTCTCAGCCGGGCTCAGAGAGAGAGAGACAAGCACTATCTCCAGAGCGTCCTCACCCCAAACGCGGGCCCTGGAAAAAATTTTATTTATTTGTCTGTCTTGCACTTTATTTGTCGGGTTTTGGTGTTTGCGCAAAATAAACTGTGATTTTTGTGTGTTTTCTTCGTTTTGGGGGTGTGTTTGTGATTTCTCTCAGAGTCTCTGCTCCAAAATCACTGAATTTGTGGTAAAACCACCACACAGGGTATTTAAATCAAAACAGGTGTGTTTTCAAAAGCCAACATTTCTATAGGTATAATGGTAATTTGTGTAATAAAGTTAACCCATGGCTTTGGATTTGCAAAACCGTTCCTTTCAACCTACTGGATATGAACCAATAAACATGCAAACTCACAGAAAATTCTTGAAGACACTGTACTCTTCCTTAAGGAGCAAAGGAGCATAAATTGAATGTATGCTTTTAGTGTGCTTAGTGTACTCCAAAAGTACTCCTTAACTCAGGGCATGTGCTCTGCCCTGCTGGTTTACAGATCCTCACACACAAAGGGCAGTTCTGCTGCCAGCACAGAGACACTGTCCACTCGAGCCATGATGCTGCTGGGTGCAACTGCAGATAAAATGCTAACTTGCCCACATTTCATCAGAGGATCCTGATGCAATTATCCTGGATTGGAAAAGCAGCATTAAACAGCTCCTTGTGCTTGGTTTCTGGCCTTCCAAATTGTGGATGTTTTTCCTTTAGAAATTACAGGTATCTAGATTTATATAGGGGAGGGAAAATGCTTATTTACTATCTCTCAACTATTAGGAGGGTGATATAAAGCTCTCTAGTCTATGCCATCGTTGTGATCTAAAGAGTGGACTAAAAAACAATGAAGAAGAATTTTATACTTTGCTAAAGCAGGTTGTTTAATCAAGCATACTCTTCAGAAAAGCTGCAACAAAAATTCTAATTAAAATGTAACCTGGGGTGTCTTCACCAATCTTAATCTAATGGGAACTAATCCCTGTTTTAGGTAAATTAACTTTCAGGTCTTAATTTGCTGAGTCTTAGAGTCTTTCTTATTTAAGGAAAGAGTAGTTCACTAGAATGTTTCAGCCTCCCAGGCCCATGATTTCATCCCATAAATATTTGCTTAAAAGATGAAGATAGATTCAATATCCAGTATTTTCTGTATCAAAAAACAAGGTGATTTTTTGAGAGATGAATACCACTGAAAGCATTAGATAGGTGAGTGTGTCCTTGTACGTCCTCCCCTTGTGCTCCCCCTTAAGTTGTCATAGACTCAATATTTCTTACTGGTCACATTAGATACGCTTAAGATATTTGAAAGTAAATAAGTTAGAACCACTCCATATCACAACACACAGTAAGACAAGAGTCAATCATCTCAAGTAAATTCTGAATCAATAACTAAAAGTCAACAAGACAACTAAATCACACCTATTTACATTAGAAGCATTGGAAAATAATACAAAAGGTCAGGAAATTACTTGACATTGTTTATGACAGATTTCTGCTTATAATGCAAAACCCCCTGGGATTTCTAAAACATAATTAATCTCAGAGGATGTTTATTACTGTGTGTGCACTATTCTTAGTTTAAAATTAATTGTTCTGTTTCTCACTTTCTGGTCTGGTCCACCTATCATAACTAGTCTGCCATTTAACTAATCAACTACACTGGGCAGCAAAGTTAAAATTCCTTTCTAAGTGAAATTTTTAAGAGTTATTGAGTATCCCCAGGGAACAATATATGCATCAAAACAAAAGGCAATTTGAAAAAGACTGGCATATAAGGAAAAAAACCCACAAAAATGTCAAAACACAACCAAACAAAAAAAAAAAATAAAGACAAAGCCCCAAAGGCAACCTAATCAGATATACATCCAAAATAAGTAACAGATAAATTTCACTATGGTTTTGCCTACTGTAACATCCAGATTGTGAACCACAGGAGAAAAAGAACCAAAACTGGAATGACTTGATTCTTGAAGGATGAAATAGAGACATAATTAATAATAGAACATTTATCTCTTGATATCATAGTCAACATATAAAATGCTTCTATATGGTTTTGACTATTATTTTTATAATAGTAGGGCACCTAAGGACAGTGAGATGACCAGAGAAAACCATAAAAATTGATGCAAAGATCAGAAAGGAATAGAAACAATGTGAATGTGATACATATTTAACATTATGTTTAGAAAACATGATTTTTTTTTCTCTTTCTTCTGTAAAAGAAACACACAAAATATGTAAGTCTATCAATGATCAATTTTAATATAATTTTAAATCAACTTCTGTTCTTGAAGTGGTGAATGACTTCTTATTTTAGAGAGCTGGTCACAAGAGGGCAACATAGTTACATACATTTGGAGCAGTTCTGACATACCACCCTATGGAAATTAGTAGTATGAAAAAATGCAATTATAAGGTATAAGAGTTGGTTACTGGTCAATGTTTCTAACAGAGTAAATATCAAATTAAAATCACAAAAATTAACATTAACACTCTTGCTCTATGCAGGTTCCATTATACAATCTAGTCAAAGCATAACATGGCATTTTCAAACAATACATAAAAATCTCACAAAATTTTCACTACGTTTTTAAAGGATGTGCCTGCTCTTGTTGGAAATCTGTATGACTTTTGCCAGATCTGTACAATGTCTCTCATATCTGACAAGCAAATCAAAGCTTAACCTGAAAATTCCAATATCACTGGAGTTTCATCCTCTACAATATTCTGATGCTCTCTTTTAACTCATTGATTATATATAGTTTTTATCTGTAGGAACTCTGCCTTATTCAGAACAAATAAACTAGGTATCTTAGTGATTAGGGCTTATGAGCTGTTTGGGTAGAACACGGGTAGTATATTAAACTTTAATTGTCTCATTATTTTCTTAAGTGATGCGGTTCTTAAAGGAATTATTTATTTGTTTGTTTTAATTTAAAGAACACTCCTTTTAAAAGTAGAGAAAAATCTCCCAAAAATATTTCAAAGTTAGTTCTTATTCAGAACTAGCCTTTCAAATATTTTGGTTGAGAAAGCTTTATAGATCTAATATTCTGAAAAGACAAAGGTTATTGTCTTAGCTCCAATTGTAATTTTTGAAGTAATTCACTCTGTGCTGGTTTTAAGTCATACAACACACAAAAGAGCTAAGAGATTTTCCCCTATAGGGGCAGTGTTGATCAGCGATATTGTCATTATTAATAACCTCAACAGCATCATAAATTGTGTACAGGAAATCAACTGAAACAAGACTTCCAAGGACTCTCTGACAATGTCAGACAAAAATAAGTTCCAATCACCATAGTAACAGCTGTGAGCAACCTTCTGGTTGTGTTATAATCAATGGCAAAACTCCCACAAACATCAGAAAGGCCTCGAGTTCATTATCTGACAGTGATCCACAAGCCACACAATTAGCATTGATATTTAGATGGGAAATAAAAATAGAGAATTTCTTTACAACTTGATTGTAGATGAATTCATTTATGTTGTCTAGACTGCTCGAATGCCTAACCCATATTCTGAAAATTCTGTAAAGCCAAAGTCTAATCTTCTTTGAGCACAGAGGCTTAAATATGTAGCTCTCACTCAATAAATTTTTTGAGGAAGTTGTGTAGATTTTTTTGTTTTCTTGTCATAATCAGCCTATCAGTGTTCTCTAGTACATTCAAAAATTTTCAAATTTCTCTTTCATCTGGAATGAAAGAAAGACAGGAAGAGAAGAGGCAAGAAAAAATAAAATTCAAGACAAAGTTCTAGAAAAAAAACCTGGTTATATTTATTTAAAAATTAAATTATATATTATAGTAAGAATAACAAAAGATTGTAGAACATCTAAATTTTTCTAAAGTCTGATAATTTTTACTTTGAGGAAAATAAGTGGGGTTTAATAATTTTTTTCATTTCTAACCACCTGAAGCAAAATTTGAACTACTGAGCATTTCTCTCATGTGACGATTTGTTGTATGGAGAACTTACTGAAATTATAATTTAGTGTGACAATTTTTTTTGAATGTGTGGCCTGTAACACAGCAGTTCATTTAATCCCAGACCTTCAAATGTTATGATCCTTCTCCATATCAAAATCACAAAGGTGCTAGTCATTATTGTTGCCTTTTCCACCATAGTCTTACTGTTTTTCTTCTTCACAATTACTTACATAGCACAGAAGGTCCCTTACCTGGCATTCTTCAAGTTATCTGGAATGAGATCATCCGATGTTGCTAACAGCTTCCTCTCACAAGTTTTTACATTCTATCTCTGGTTTATCTCATTGATCTCCATTAACTTGATCCTTGTAGCACTCCTCTGATGCCATTTCCTTCCAGACCTTTATGATCCACAAACGTGCTCCTTAATGTCTAAAACTCTGAGACTTCAGAGAATTCATAGTGCATCATCAATTTAATTTACCTATTCTCAGATGAACTCCTGAAGACTTAACCTAGGTTTTAAGCAAAACCCAAGATGCACAATTACTGACTTGCTAGCCAAAATAATTACATTAACAGCCAAAGAGCTGTTAGACGACATGCTCTTAATAGATTACCTAAAAATGCTATGAATGCAAAAACATTAGAGCTATCTCAGGGAAAATAACGACATGTCACACTTATGATCTCACTGATGGCATATATCTGTGGAATCTAAGCTTAAGACCAATGACTTGTGTGTAAAAGAGCAGGTGATGGCACAGAAGACAATCAGGACTAAACAAAACTGCATACCCTTGTGACTACAATCTAAAGGAAGAGAAGAAAGTGCTGAACACCTTTTAAAAAAAACTCTCAACAAGCTGTAAGAGAGAGATAATTAAATTGGAAAACAATGTAAAATGATATCTGTATAAAATTGTATGAATAGCAAATTACAACATTCATTCCTCCTTGGCTGTAGATCAGAAAAACAAATAGCTGATTTTCTTAGTAGTTCTTACTAATATTAATTTGAAACAGCTCCCAAGTGCAATAATCAGACCAATCTTCACTGCTTGAATGGAAATATCCCTTCAGCGTGCAAGAAAACTGTAAGTAGATGATACCAAAGAAATAATTTCTACAGTTCTTTGTATAATTTCATTTTTTTTTGCATATATCAATAAAAAACAAACATAATGGCAAAATATACAATAAGGTCTAAAGATAGTAGTGGGCTGTGAAAAGTAAATATATGTGGTATTCAATATTCCATACACTGCAGAGATTTAATTTAATCCTTATATATTCACTTTCACCACTCCTGAGATAAATCTTTGTGCACTCCCCTATGGAACACAAACTGTTCTCCAAGGAGAGGTCAGCTATCTCAAAACTCCTTCCACTGCTTTCTTCAAGGAACCCAACAGGAGTAACTAATTACAGCAGTTTCAGCAAGTAAGCCTGCCCTCACTCCTACTGGTCAGGCCTTTTAAAGGCACTATTATGTTTTAATGACCTGTTAAATCTCAGAAAGAAATACAACATGTAAAAGTCCAGCTGCTTTCTTTCTCTGCCTAGCTTCAGCATGATGGAAATCAGGAACTCCTGTCTGTGTTACGGCCCCTTGTCAACTCCTCTGCTGCTACTGTCACCGATGGTAGCTCTCTTTTCATGACAGGTTCCTCCTCATTAACTTTTGCTTTCCTACTGGTGGTGAAATTCACATACCTATTCTGTTATACAGCTGTACAGGCTGTCAGTTACCTAAGACTCAGGACCTCATTCCAAGTCCAGTGAATTTTCCCAAAAGTTTAAGATTATTTTTATCTGACCTATGACCTGAAAAATATGAAAAGCCTTTGTTTCCTGTTTTTACTATAGTAAACATAGTTTTGACACTCCTTTTGAAAAGCAAAGGAAATACACACTGACATGAAGCTCTTTCCAATGTGACACATTCAGAAAATAAAAAAAAAAAAAATTGTAATAGAAAAAAAAAAAACAACAGTAGAAATTCTCTGTGGGAGTACTGTGAGGACCAAGTAGGTGTAATGAGCTGCTTGTAAGGCCTGTGTGAAGTGCTAAAGCACTATGTGGTTAGAACTTTTCCCTAAAAAATAATGAGTCCCATGAACTTGATCCCTAAATAAAGATAAATAAAAAATAATGAGAAGAAAGTTGATAAAGAAATTTTGAAATAGATGCCCATCAATAGTTTCCAATATTTTGATGATATGAAGCCTAAGTGGGAGGCAGATACACTCATAATCATTAAACCCAGGAAATTTTTTCCTCTTAATTATAAAGAAATATATTTCCAGGTTGGTTATTGATGTCACAAAGTGAAATGTTTATCTTAGTGAAGTAATCAAATTTTAGAAAAGCCAACCCCTTATTTGAACAAAATTTGAACAAGTTTCTCTATTATATGGTTCAAGAATTGGCTTATACATTGAACAGAAGATGGTTTGTTCAAAATATTGGCAGGGCTGTTTCTTTTTTAATAATACTCAGTGGTGCAATACAGTGATATTCCTAACGAGAAGGTTCAGTTAATAGTATGCATAAATAATTAACAACTGGATTCCACTTAGATTTTTCAGTGATTAGTTTTTGTGAGTTCATTTTGTTTCCTACCAAAATTCAGTAACAGAAGCAATTTAAAAATCTATATCAGAAGCATCTTCTTAACATTAACAACCATCACATTATAGTGACAGGGACCTTCATTTACTTGAAGAATCATAGTCTTCAGAAACATTTGAATCACTCTATTCTGTAGCTCAAAATATTCATGTGGTTACAAATTATAAATTGATTTATTATATTCTGGGCCAGAAAACCAGGATATAATCCAAATGTCCTCAGTGAGTTCCATATTTAATTGTCTTGGGCATGGTTGGGGCAATAAGCAAAAATAGCTATAATAGCATTTTTAATAGCTGTCAAATGGACAGATAGCAGGCAGATAGTGCTTCCAACTACACATTGAAGTCTGGCATTTGAATACATGCCTTTCCCTCTCTTTCTGGGAAAGTGTTCCTTGACTTGTGTGTTTAGCCTCAAAGTCATTCTTCAAATGTTGCATTTAAGGTCTTCATGATACAATTTCATTGTTTTAGTTTATCTGACAAAAAATTAGCAGATTAATCCAGAAATAAGAACTTTCAGTAGTAATGGAAGCAGTTGCAGATATCAAGGAGAGATTTAATGGGTTTACCTGTTTCATGCCAGTCTGTAGGCAAGAATTATTTACAGTACAAAATTCGTTCTGGCCCTCCAAATTTTGTTCATGAAGAACAGACTTTGGATACAGCCAGCAAAAATTATTCCAAGTACTTTTGCAGACAACTGAAGAATGAAGATGCTTGACTCAAAGTGAAAAATTGAATATATTATCATACGATATTATCTCACAAATTGAAAACTGTTGTTTGAAAACATTCTTCTTTAGAAAAGAAGAACTTCCTTTGCATTTAACTTGTACAGTGAGGCTACATTTCCCTTCTTCCTCTCCCCACCCCTTCTTAAAATAAAAGAAAATAAATGTAACATTAGCAAGATGAAGATTGACATCAAGATATCAAATGTTCTAATTTAAAACTGTCTGGAAAGACAACTGTGTGATGTTCCTATTAAAGATTTATATTCTTGATAGTACTGCTAGTTCTGTACTCCATGGTAAACTGTAGAGATACTTTTAAAAATCTTTTTTTGTGTTTTTATAAGTGGAAAAAAACCCTAACTTCTTCGCCAGAATGCAGTTTCAATGCTTGCTTATTTGAACGTATTAATTAAAAAATATAAATTAAAAATAATATAAAACTCTTAGAACAGAACGCACGATTTCTATAATAGTACAATTCTTAAAATGTCATATATTTAGGATTGGATTTGCTGTTCGTTTTTTTTTTATTATTCATTTTGATATGTGATGTCATTAAAAATATTTAGGAACTCTTTGTACAAAACATATGTGAACCCAATACTACAAGAACATTAATCCATTGACTAAAACTGGGCCTTCTAAAACTAGCAAAACTTACTCTTTGAGGTTTCCATTTCCACTAAGTAAAAACACAGACAGACAGTAACTTTGTCATACATTCCACTGAATTATTGAAGGAGATGAACAGTGAACACTATTATAAAAAGAAAAATTTCCATTATATCTTCAATACCTTGGACTCTCAAAATGCTTGCTCCTATCTCGGGAAAATGCTTTCTTACTTTCAAAAAGAGCTGTAATGACTTACTAATCCAATAACATGAAAGTGAGTGTGGACATTTTGATTGATGTTAAACAAAACAGTTAATCTCAGCTCCAGACAAATTATTATTTTTTTTTAAACTAAAAAAATTATGTATTTAATTCTCATTTATTTTGTCACAGGAACCTTAATTTGAGCTCTGGTAGCTAGAGATTAGAGGATAAAATATATTAATGAGAAATATGAATTCATAATGTTATAGACATAGAATTGTTATAGACACAGAGAAGAAATACTTTATTAATGCAGTTGGTGTATCTAGTAAAAATAAATCTTAAACCAGTGACCTTATGTAGTATTCCCTGGAATTATGGAAGGCTCTCTATTGATTTTAATGGTTATCAAATGATCATAGATGTTAGTGAGGCTTCTTTGGAGTTTCAGACTGTAAAATCTTGACTGCTAAATCTGTGATTTTGATGAGGTAAATTAAAACCTACACTGATTTACTAAAGTTAAGTAATAATTCTTTCTTTTTATAACTCAAAGTCATCATTTACTCTCAAGCATTCTGAAATTGGCAAATAAAAGAGCTTCAAGAGCAGTGGGGAAGACAATCTAGCTTTGATCATGTTTTGTGTTATCTGTGTTTGTTACAGAGCACTTCTGTTTGCATTCTTCATGACTCAGGGTCCTGAAAAGGGATTCAGACTTCTCTCTGTGCTCTCTATTCACTGCTGTGGGAATACAGCAAACATGCTCAGCTCAGCTGAGAGAGCTTTTCTGGGCTTTGTTGATTTTGCAGTTTGCTCTCAAATACAGCAGGAAATTTTGGCTAATGTTTTCAGCATTGCCTAAGGGATTTTGATGACCAGTTACTATTAAAATTAATGAGAATTGAGCATACAAATCCTATTGGTAATCTCACCTTTTATGTTATTAAAACAATGAAAGTTGGAGAGGAGTGACATGTATAATAAAATTTATGTTGCATTAAAAAAGAAAGTCTTGCTATCCATAAAACCACTCAGCAGTCCCTTTCCCTCAACCTTCACTGAAATTCATGGAAATTCCATGAAAACACTTTTATTATAGCTCATGAGGCTCATAATAGGAGCATGCTTTATGTGGGTTATTTGACTGATACTTATTTTATATTATAGTATATTTCTGAAACTTTGGCCTCTAATTTATTACAGCAAGGAACCATAGTAATAATAAAATGTGGTAAGAAGAGCTTCAGGGTTTAAAAATTTAGCTGATGCTTTATATCTTTCACAATTTACTTTTATTGATTTACTAAGAGTTTCTGAGCACTAAACATACCTTTGCTCCAACTGTTTAGGAATCAGTCCTGCATGATGTGATCCTAAAAATGGAAAAAAAGGAAGAATATACTTGAAACACTTAGTGCTGACATAAAAAATTTAGTTGCAAGCTGCAGGATGGATTCACTATTGATATCACAGAAGACTGAGAGTAGAAGAGATATACTCATATATCACAAGTACCTTCAAAACATTTCTCAGAGTTAGGACAGAACTGAAAGATTCTTAGTGTCCAGCTCAATAGAGCAGTGACAGATGTTAAATTTATATGACACATGAAATGGCTGGAAAAATAAATTTATTCCCATAAAAAAAAGAAGAAAAACAACAAGAAACAAAAATATTTTTGAAAATATTTATCCAAAACTTAGATGAAAAGTTAAAAAAAATAAGAAAACTAATGGTGGAGTTTCTTTCTCTTTGTGATTTATCAGACAGAAAGGATCTTCAGAATGTTTCTTTCTTCTGTAGGAAACAAAACAAACATAACCCCTCAAGAACAGAAGTCAAAAAACTATAATTTAACTTTCTTGATGGATTCTTCAAATTTTGAAAACAGAGATCTTTTTAGCTGGAAAAATGATGATATGAAAAACATTCAACAGAAAAATTATTTCTGTCAAAAATACAGAATAGTTCGTACAAGTTTTCAAACTTGTATATATCCTTTTTATCCATTTAATTGTCCTCACATACAGACTGTTATGTTCCAATTTGAATAAAAGAGTATTATGAGAGATGGTGTTGAAAGCCTTGCAAAGTCAAGGTTAGTGACAAATGTTTCTGCTGGGTTTTTTTGACTCTTGTGAGACCAAATCTGTAGTACTGTGCCCCTGTTGGCTCCCCTATACAAGAAAAATAGATCAAGTTTGCAATTTTACATTTGTACAACTCCCAAATGGAATAATATGGACAAGATTGAACCATACGTCCTTTTAGAGTACACAGTGAAGGAAGAAGGGGGAATGGGCCCAAGTTACAACACAGGGAATTTCAACTAGACCTAGGTATAGTTATAGGATTTCCATCTTTGGGGGTGTTTAAGACTCAACTGGACAACATGACTTGTAAAGGACCCTTCCAATCTACGTTTTTCTATGATTCTGATTTTTCTATCAAGTACAACTTCCCTAAAATAAAATTATGAATGAAAAATGAACCTGTAAGTAATATATAGCAGATCCCAATGTTCAAAACTATCATGTCAGTAATCTATAACCTATGCTTTCATCTTTTTACCTTTCTCAGTTAATTGTGTTTAGGTGTGTTAAAAAAGTTTCTTCACTGTAGGTTTCCTGCCATAGAATCTCAGAAGTCTGACNATATATTATATATATATTATAAAATATATTTTGATTACTTTTGTAACATTTCCTAAATGTAATGGGGAAACCAATTATTTCCTCAACTTTCCACTCTAAGCATGCATACAAAATTCTTCCATTGCTATATTTACTATTGCCTTATTTGTTGCAATTTGGTTTATGTTTTAACTTCTTGATTCTCTTTTCACAGTTGCACTGTTCTTTAGTTCTCATCCTCAGTAATTTGACTTAGACACTTCTTATGACATCCTTTCTTCAATTTCTCTTCTTTGAATATAAATTGGTGAACATTTTATATCTTTAAACCTCATTTGTGGTCTTAAAATTACCTCTGTCATTTTCTTGAACTCCTTCTTCCCTTAGGAATGATGTCTAGTTAACCCTTCTCAGTTAAATGAAAATTGATTTTTCCACGTCCATCTCTACACATAATATGTTCCATGCTACACATAATATCCCTTTGTTCATATCACAAGTAAAGCAAATACTTACCTTGAAACTTGTCCTTGTTTCAGCTGGGATAGAGATAATTTTCTTCCTAGTAACTGGTACAGTGTTGTTTTAGATTCAGTATGAAAATAACATTAGCAGTACACTGATGTTTTGGTTGTTAAGTAGAGCTTACCCTAAATCAAGGACTATTCAGTTTCCCATACTTTGCCCGTGAGGAGCTGCATAAGAAAGTGGGGGGAAGCATGATCAGGACAGCTGAACCAAACTGGCCAAAGGGATTTTCCATACGATAGAATATCATTCCCACTATATAAACTGAGGGAGGTTGGCCAGGAGGGTCAAATCACAGCTTGGAGGAGGGCTGGCAGATGATGATTGATTGTATTGTGCATCATTTGTTTCTCTTGGGCTTTATTCTTCTCTCTCTTCTTTCAATTACAATTTATTAGTAGTATTAATATTACATTTTATTTTGCTTCAATTATTAAATTGTACTTACCTCTACCAATGAGTTTTGCTTTTTCTGATTCTCCTCCCCACCCCACCAGGGAGTGGGGAATGGGTATGTCTATGGAGCACTTAGTTGTCACTGGGGGTTAAACCTCAATAAGACTGAATTTAGATATTTTCAACACCTCGGTATCCCTTATGGCCTGTACATATGTTCAGAACTATTAAAAAGAAAAAATGGATAATGACTTGATTAACAAAAATCTTCTGTTCATCACAGAAACTTGTTGCAAATAAGTTGCAAATAAAAGTTGACTCACAATGTGTTAAAATCTCTGCTAGTCCTCCAAACATATTGTCGTGGTTTTACCACTAGAAAACGTGATACTGACAAGAGATGTCCGAGAGAAGCCACACACACCCAAAAAGAAAAAACACACAAGTAACACAGTTTATTTCACACACACAGAAAACCAACAATAAAGTGCAAAAACAGACAAATTAAGTTCCCCACACCCCGCCTTGGGATGGGAAGGCTCTGGGATAGTGCTGTTTTTTTCTCTGTTGGGGGCTCCGAAAGAGATGCCTGGATAAATAGAGAAGGACCCGCGACCGACCTAAGGACCTACAGCAGCACGAGCNGGGCCCCGCCCCTCGCTTGCTCACGGGAGTGCCGGATCGGACTGGAAGCGACACTGGTCCCACAGTCCAGAAGTGCATATCCGATAATGGTGGCACCCTCTGCGCCATGCGGCCACGGGCCCGGTGCCATGCGGCTGCGGCGCCACACGGCCGCAGCCCCACGGGGTGGCCCCTGCACCCGCGGCCCAGACCAGAAGCGATGCCGGCCCCACAGGTCGGAAGTGCATATCTGGTAATGGTGGCGCCACGCGGCCCTGGTGCGGCCCCACGGCGCCATGCGGCCCCGGCCCCGGAGCGGCACCATGGTGCCCGCGGCACCATGTGGGCACAGTGCGGCCCTGTCCCCTGCACAGCCCCATGGTGCCCGCAGTGCCATGCGGTTGCAGCGTGGTCCCGGCCCCGGCGTGGCCCCGCGTGCCCGCGCCCGGTGGGGAATGGGGGGAGGGGGAGGGAAAAGGGTTTTATTTTCTAACCCACAACACTGATATGAATTCCATCATCACAAAATGTATATTTAGCTAGTCACTAAGATATATATTTAGCTAGGATTTAAAAATACTTATATTAAATTTTGGAAGAATAATAAACAGTACAAAAAATTAGAATGCATATATAGAAAAATTTCCCCTTTTAAAATGAAACGTGAAAAGATGACCCTTTTGCACAAAAAAAGTTTTCTTTCAAGTACTTAATGTAAAAGTTTTTGAGATACTTGTATTTATTTCTAGAATTTAATTTAGTATGTAAATAATGCATTTAATTGGTTCACCATTTCTTCAATAGCCATCTTAATTTTAGAAATCCGTGCTAATTTAAATTACAAAAGATAATTTTTTTAAGTGTGAATAAAAATAGCCCCTTTCTGCCTTTGAATTAAAACTTCTCCATTTAATGCCAAAATTTTAATGTTGCCTTGATGATTGCTTTTTTCCATTGAAAGCTAAGAATCAGTAGTTCAGAAATACAAAAAAGTGAGAAATTGATTCTATCAATGTTAAAAGTTGGATCTATTTCAGAAATTAAGCTTTTAGTTTACCATTTAGCAACAATAAAGTGTCCAATTTTGCTAAAATGTTTGGGACTATTGAAGAAAATGTGTTGATTCTTTTCTTCTTTTGAGTTCTTAAAATATTAAAAGAGAAAAAATGTATTCAAATTTATAGGGAAATTCTGGGTGTTTATTTCTTTTTCAGATCCCAGTGATTTCAATAGGAAATTGTGAACTGTTGCACAAGTCATAAATGTCAGCTTTGAGTCTTTTTTTTTTAAATCACATCCACATATATCACATACTGTTAAAATGGTTCTTACCAACTTCAACATGGAGATTATTTTGTTCATGTTTCTCAAAATAAATGAACAAGTGTTTATCTTTAGCAAGCTTTTTGAGACAAGAAAGAATAATAAAATTAAATAAAATCCTGTTAAACAATTTGAATATTTTGACATAATTGTGGGGTTTTCTTTTACTCTAATAAACTACCACAACTAGTAAGGCAAATAAGTACATCTGCATCACTTTCAAATGAAAATCCAATAGCGGGTGCAAACTTTAAGAATGGAGGCTATTAGAACACACACTAACACACTCTTCCTTTTCACATCTTCACAGTATGCTTCACTATAGTTATGCCACTGTCATTTAAAAAGTTAATGATCAAAAAAAAATAATTCCCAGTGTTGTGGGATGAAGCAAAAACTGGTCTTTTTCCATTCCCCCCCACCCCAGCACGGGGGGCCCAGCTGGCCCGGCACCACGGGGGCCCAGCTGGCATGGCACCACGCGAGTGGCACTGGGTGTTGCAGCCGCCGGGCAGTGGGTCTCACCAGGTCGTGGGGCCGAAGGGGCGGCAGATCCCCGCCTCTGCCTCCCCTCAGTCCCCCAGGTGCCCGCCCGTGGGGGCAGGCCGGGGAGGGCGGTGCAGGGGCCACTGCGTGGTCGGCTTGGCTCGCCGATGCGCATGCGTGGTGGCATCTCCCACGTGCATGAAATGGACGGGGCTGTCGGTGGACCTTGCGCAGCCGGGGGGGCCACTGCGGCGGCCAGCCAGGGTTGGCGTGGCTCGGGGTGGCCCGGGGGTGGTGTCGGGACCCCCCGGGACGCCAGGCAGGACCACGGGGGACCTGCGCTTCCGGTCCGGGCTCAGCACTCTGTGCATGCGCACTAAGCCTCTTACTAGGGGCGGTTCCCGGGTGCTGACCGTCCAATCAAAGAGACGGTTCATGCCTGGGGGGCGCCTGCGCATGTGCAAAGATTGGTCCCCCATAAAAAGGCGAGTGGGGCAGCCATCTTCCTCTTTCTCCACCGGAGCTGGTCAGGGTAACACCTCTACTCGCCTCCGCACCGAGTTTTGCCCCCGCGCGAGATGATTGGTGACTCCAGCGACAGCGGCACAGGCTGAGGACCACATCTTTCCATCAGCAGTGGTATTCC